>PVKU01001744.1:0-211995 GCA_004027475.1 Anoura caudifer
CCAGCCCTGGAAGCACCTGGCTTCAGGCAAGAGAAGGTTTCCCAGAGGGCTTCCTTATGCCAGGTCGTTCTTTCTGCTGTGTGTCCTCAGGGTGCCAGGGTTCAGCGTGATTCACTGGTGTGTTTGTGCACTGGTGGGAGAATCTAGGAAGAGAAACGGACCCGAGAAAGCACAGACCCCAGGAAGGTTCAGAGAAAGGCAAACAGTTGTTTGTGTCTATGGTATGGGTGATGGGTGAGAAGGGAGACCCCAAAGGTCTATTGAAGATCCCAGCTCAGACAATGGAGGGACATGTTCATGGAAAAGATAAATCCCAAGGTCATAAGGTCTGCTGAGGAATTCTGTCACAAGAAGAACGTTTTCAGGTTAGTTCTAGAGAATTCATCCCGGCTGCATCCCAGAGAAAGGTTGACAAAGGATGAAGCTTGAGTCAGGAAGACAAGTTAAGAAGCTCTTGTAATAACCCAGACAAGAGGTGTTTTCCGTGGGCCAGAAGTAACAGCATTGGGGCTACTAAGAAGCACAAGAAGTGTGGAAGGCTCACTGTGTGCCAGGCACCATTTTAGGCTCTTTGCAGGACTCAGCCCAGGAATTCTTCACAATAGCCCTATTTTGCAGATAATGGTGACCCTACTATGGTCATTCTGATTTTCCACAGGAGGAAACTGAGACTGTCTTTGTCTCAGATGGTGATGTTTGTGACCCAGTTGCTGCACTCATTTAGCCAGTTCCACTCCAGGGCCTGTACCAGTCACCTCTGTCATCTCTCTGGGGAAGGACACAAATGGGCAGTTTCAAAAAGTATGAAGGAACGCAGACTGTGCCATGTGCTAGGATTGAATGGATTCTCCAGCACGAAAGAGTCAAGTATTAAAAACAATACTCATACCTGTTATCAAACTATGCTACATAGTCATAGTAATCAAAACAAAGGTTCTGGCATAAAAAATCAGGCAGATAAATCAATATGAGTTAATCGATAGCCCAGAAATAAACTGATGCCTATATGATCGATTAGTCTACGAAAAATGAGGCAATAACATACAATGGGGATAAAAACAGTCTATTCAATAAATGGTTTGGGAATTGGACAGAAAAATGCAATAAAATGAAACTAGATCATCATCTTATATCATGTACAAGAATAAATTCAAATGATTTAAAGACTTAAATGTAAGACTTGAAACCATAAAACTCCTAGAAGAAAATATAGGCTGTAAAATCTCTGACATGTCTCTTACTAACATTTTTCCTGACATATGTTCTCAGGCAAGGTAAATAAAGCAAAATGAACAAATGGGACTACATCAAACTAAAAGTTTTTGTACAGCAAAGGAAACCATCAACAAAATGAGATAACTGGCTGAATGGGTGAAGATATTCATCGAGTGACACATCCAATAAAGGGTTAATATCCAAATTTATAAAGAACTCGTACAACTGAACACCAAAAAAACCAAACTATCCAGTCTAAAAATGGGCAGAAGAACTGAAGAGACACTTCTCCAAAGATGACACACAGATGGCCACTAGACATATGGAAAACTGCTCAAAGTCACTAGTCATTAGAGAAGCACCAATGAAATCTACAATGAGATACCCCCTCACCCTGTCTGAATGGCTGTCATCAATAAATGAACAAATAAGTGTTGGTGAGAATGTGAAGAAAAAGGAACCTTCCTGCATTGTTGGTGGGAATGCAGAGTGTGGGAGCCAATATGGAGAATATTATGTAGGGTCCTCAAAAATTTAAAAGGAACTGCCTTATGACCCAGCAATTCCACTTCTGGGTGTATATCTGAAAAAAACTAGAACGCTTATGTGAAAGAATATATGCACCCCTGTGTCTATTGCAGTGTTATTTACAATAGCCAAGATATGAAAGCAACCCAAGTGACCATCAATAGACAAGTGGATAAAAAAGCTGGGGCACATATGTACAATGGAATACTACTCAGCCATATAATGATGAAATCCTACCATTTGCAACAGCATCGATGGGCCTACGGTATATGCTATGTAAAATAAGTCAGTCAGAGAACTCAAATACCATATGACTTCACTAACATGTGAAATTTAAAGAACAAAGTAAACAAACAAAATTGAAAGACTCATAGATACAAAGAACAGACTTATGATTTCCAGAAGGGAGGAGGTTTAGGAGACTGGGTGAAAAATGTGAAGGGATTAAGAAAAACAAATAGGTTGTTACAAAGTAGTCATGGGGATATACATTACAGCATAGGGAATGTAGTCGACAATATTGTAATAAGTATAATATGTGTGGTACCAGGTGTTCACTGAATATATTGGGAGAACAGTTTGTAAAGTATATGATTGTCTAACCACAATGCTCTACATGTGAAACTAATACAAAACAATATTAAATGTAAATTGTAATTGAAAAATAATTTTTTTAAGTCTAGAGTCAAGGATGGTCATATAAAACTATTGCCTGATACAAAGTGTTTTTTATAAAAATGTCCAACTCTGCTTGGAATAGCAGGATCGTCTTATGCCCCCCCACAATTACATGAACATTAGTATGTAAAAATACAGGCTTTAAAACCGCATTAGTTATACAGAGTGCTGTGTGCTATTCTGTTTATGTAACTCTTACGGCATCTCTACTGGTCAAGAAATAGGGTAGAATATAAACAAATGCTTGTTGATTGAAAAAAAGCTTCTTTGATTTCTTTTAGCAATGTATTATGGTTTTCAGTGTATAAGCCTTTCACCTCCTTGGTTAAGTTTATTTTTAAGCCTTTTATCCTATTTGATGCTACAGTAAACAGATAATTTCCATTTCATATTGTTCATTGTTAATGTATAGAAACACATCTGGGTTCTGATGAAGACTTTATAATGCACATCTTTGACAAATTCATTTACTAAGTTTAATAGTTTCTTTGGTGGCTATTTTAGGATTTTTTAAAATGTACAAGACCATATCATCTGCAAACAGAGGTTATTTTAATTTTTTTCCAACCTGAAATTGTGTTATTGAAGTCTTCTACTTTTATTGTGTTGCTTTTCATTCCTCCCTTTAGTTCTGTCAATGTGAAGGTGCTCTAATGTTGGTTGAATATAATGTTTCATATCTTCCTGGTGAATTGATTCTTACTATCTTACAATATCTGTTTTTGTCTTTGGTGATATTTTTTGCTTTACAGTCTATTTTGCCTGATATAATTAGAGCCACCCCTCTCTCTTTAAGTTTCTAATTGCATGGAATATCTTTTTCTCATTTTTTAACTCTAGCCCACCTGAGTCCTTATATTCAATGTCAGTCTCTTGTGGGCAGCACACAGTGAATCTTCTTTTTCACCCATTCAGCCAGACTATGTCTCTGTTACAGTGGAATGAGTGGCCAGAGGGGGAATAAAGGCACGCCCCTCACCGTCGCAATGTAACAAAGAATGTAATACAGGAGGCTAAAAACAAAAACTCACATGTTGACCCCAGTAATCCTGAGCCTGGTCTGATAAGGCTGACAGGCATCTCGAACAACAAGTGAAACTATGACAGTGCAGCAGGGGGGTGGCCCTTGAAAAGTCTGCGTGTACCATCTCCACTAGCTGGGAAAGGAAAACGTTGAGGCTGTACGTTCATCCCAAGGCCTAGAAGCAAGAAAGGGAAGAGGACCACAGTGCCCAAAGAAAAAGCCCTTAAGACAACTTTGATTAACTGCCTGCCTCCTGTTACATAGGCAAAATGAACAGATAGAGTCTGGAGAAGGTTCCTGACTCTGTTCCGCCTGGTCAAGTTGGCTGTTTAGCTGTTTAGTTTCACCAGTGAAATTTCCCATTCGGCTCTTGTGTTCTTCATTTATTGAATATCTGTTTGGTTCTTTGTCGTAGTTTCTTTTTGTTGACATTCTAACTTGTGCATGCGACATTTTCTGGGATTTGTTTAGTTATCTCTGTTCTGTTTTAATTCATTGAGCATCCTTATGACAGTAATTTTGAATCCCTTATTTTCAATTTATATAACTCCATTTCTTTGGGCATGGCTTAGAGATGTAATTGGTTCATTTGAACTTGATGTGCTTGCCTGTTTGTCTTTTTTTTTTTATTATTGTAATGTTTAGGATTTTGTCTTCTAATGAATAAGCTAACCCTCCCAGACTGCTGTCCTGTTCCATAAAGAGTGGACTTTCTCCACACAGCCAGTCTAGAGATTCTGGATATCTCTCAAGTATTTTCTGTGTGTATGTTGTAATGTACATGTTTCCTTTCTGGGCTTGCGCATATAATTTGATGAAATTGCCAGTTTCTATTCAGCTGCTCCCTCTAGTGTCTTTGTGTAATATTACAGCCTCCCTCGTGTTGCAAATGGCTATCCTAGGGCTTCACCTATTGTTGACTGTGGTGCTGCGCAGCCCGGTGAGTAGTTTGTGTCTGTTCTCCCAGACCACTTAACCTGACACCCTTTTTCTGTTAGTACAGGAATGCAGGAGGGACAGACACTGGTCTCTTCTACAGCTCCCAGGGTGTCAATTGGACTTACATTCTACTTCTTTTTCTCCCCAAGGAAGTTATTAGAAGTGAGACTTTCCTCTCAATTATGCTGCATTTTGCGTGTGCGCGCGTGCCCGCGCGTGTGTGTGCGTGCCTGCGTGTGTGTGTGTGTGTGTGTGTGTGTGTGTGTGTGTGTGTGTGTGTGTGTGTGTCTGGATAGAGGACCTCTGAGGGGAGAAAGTGGCGAGTGTTGCGGATTTTGAATTCAGCTGCCACGTGGTTGGCTTCATAACCTGCCTGGGTTGCAGGAAGCTTTCATCTGGTGTCTGGGTTTCTCACAGAGATATGTTGTTGGCTTGTTGTGGTAGAAGGTGTGTCTAGGGCTTCCTATTCCGCTGTCTTGCTCATTGATGTCTTTAGTCTGTTCAGTGAAACTTTTTGCAATGATAGAAATGTTAATACAGTCCAATCCTGTAGCTAAAAATCACCTGTGGTTTTTAATCTTTTGAAATGTCGCTATTGTGGCTGAGCAACTGAATTTAAATTTTACTTAATTTTAGCTAATTTAAATTTGAATAGCTACATATGCCTACTAGCTGCCAGATTAGACAGCAGAACTATTCTCACTTCTTTCTAGCAATGTTTGCTGTCCAACTCTTTAATCTAGACTCACATTAGGAAAAAGACGGCTCATACTTCAACTTGCATCCTTTGATTATTTGTGACATCGAGAGCTTCATTGTAGCTTAGTGCCAATGAATTTAAAAGTTTTTTAATTGTGATATAATTGACATAAATCATTTTATTAATTTCAGATACACGACATACTGATTGGCTATCTGTATTGCCAATGATTGGCACAGTAAGTCCACTTAACGTTCACCCCCACACAGTTCTATTTTTTCTTTATGAGAACTTTTGAGATCTACTCTCTTAGTACTTTCAAATATATGATTCATTAAATAATTCTTAAATTCGTTTACTAGTTCATAGCCTTTCTTGTTCGGATCCTTTGCCCGTTATTCTATGACACAGTATTCTTGGTTTTTGTTGAGTAGTTGGAGCTATTTATATATTGAAAAACAAATCTGCCAATCTTTTATTTCTCATTTAACTTTTACGGTATCTTTCAACATACAGGGCACTTTAAGCTCCTCTAGCTTCTGGGTTTCATGTCATTCTTCTGTCCCTCCTCCTCCTGTAATTATATAAATTTCTGCCTAATACGTGCCCTAATAAATTTCCCTTAGTATATCTGTGATTTTCTTTGTATGAAATAAAATTCTTTCTGCTAGGTGTGGAATAATTTTATCTTATTATTGAATCAAACATTGAAAAATCTGATGACTATAAAGGACACTATAAATGGTTCTGACATATCAATGAAAAGAAGATGGATAATCTAATAGAAAAATGAGCAAAAGACTTTTGTAGGCACAGCACAGAAGAGAAATATAGATCAGCAATAATCAAGTGGAAAAGTTCTCAAACACATTATCAGGGTACTGCAAGTTGAAACTGCTGTCCGATGCTACACCCATCAAGTTAGCAACGATTCAAAAGATTGATAATACAAAGTTACAGTGCAGATGTAGATGATAAGAACTCTCATGCACTTTAGTGGCCAAGTAATCTAGTAAAACCACCTTAGAAACCTGTTTAGCATCATCTTATATATTCAAAACTATGCTCTGTAATCCAGAAATCACATTCCTAGGTATATACCTCATAAACGTATGTACATATGTACACTAAGATGCCTAGAAATAGCAATATTGCCCAAACCAGAAATAATATTAATTTCTATTAACTGCAGTGAGTGCAGCAATGGAGAAAATGAGTCAGAATTGTATGCAATAACATGGATGTATATCACAAGCAAACAAAACCTTCACAAATAAACAGAAAGGTCAAAATCAGACAAAATCAAACTTCATTTTTAGGGCTACATGCACAACTGAGAAAAATAATTCAAGAACCCTGGCCAGGTGGCTAAGCTGGTCAGAGAGTCCTCCCTTACACCAAAAGTGCAGGTTTGATTCCCAGTCAGGGCACATACCTAGGTTGTGGGTTTGGTCTCCGGTCGGGTGCATATGGGAGGCAACTGATCAATGTTTCTCTCTCACTTCGGTGTTTCTCCCTTTCTCTCTCTCTCCCCACTCCCTTCCTCTGTCTCTGAAAGTCAACAAACATATCCTTGGGTGAGAATTAAAATTAGTCAACCAAGAAATGATTACCAGACTCTAAGGAGAGTTGTTACTTCTGGGGAGAACAGAAGAGGTTACATGAGACTGAAGGAGGGGCAAGGCAAGATTGGTGTAGGTTCTGGGGTACTATGGTATTGGTAATATATTTCTTTTAAGATTTTATTTATTTATTTTTAGAGAGAGGAGAGGGGAGGGAGAAAGAGAGAGAATCATCAATTTGTGGTTGTTTCCCACACTCCCCACTGGGGACCTGGCCTGCAACCCAAGCATGTGTCCCAACTGGGAATCGAACTGGCAACACTTTGGTTCCCAGGCTGGCACTCAAACCAGTGAGCCACACCAGCCAGGGCAGTAGTATATTTATTGAACACTAACACTTTATATGCATATTTGTTAAACCATTCTAAAACTGTTATGTTTATTTCTGTATATGTTATCTTTTACAATGAAATAAAATTTTAATATAATTTTTGGTCTATTTTCTGAGATAAGATAGGTAAATATGTTTTGGAATCATTAATCTTTAGGTTGACAGGTTAGCTTGGAGTTATAAAGATACTGTTGGGGGATAGTATTAGTAGGTTAAATATGGTTAGTATTTTTTTTTACTTGCATTGTAAAAAAATTATATCACAAATGTATTTTGTCCCTTTTTACCTTTCCCCCCTTAAAAGTTGAAAAGAAATAGTTTAATATTTTTAGATGTCCATCTTGATTCATTATGTCCCTTTTGGAAAAAGAATTAATTAAAGAAAATTATATAGATTTGAGGATAGTTCTGACTTATTAATATTAGAATATAACTAAGCACAAAATAGAATTTATTTCTCTGCAAAAGTTACATTTTTGTATCTCTCAGTCTGGGTTCAGTCAAGAAACAGAAACTATACACTAATTGAAGAAGAAAAATGTAATACGAAGCTATAATGAAAGATTAGAATAATTAGAGATTGGCTATTAAAATGTGAAGGTAACTCTGGAGAATATTGGAATAGTGGTTATACTACATAATATAACAGGTGCAATATGATATGATATATGATTTGTGACATGATACATGATGTGATGAGTGACATAGATTACCACCCTGGGGTGCAATAGGGCATCCAAAGAAGAGCTGTCCTCCTTCCCAGGCTGAGGTCAGATCTCGTTGGAGGCACAGCCTTGTCCACTGAATGGCAGAGAAAAGTGGCTGAGGTGCCTGCCACTCTGGTGGGTTTTGCCAGAAACCCAACCTTTAAGATACTGGGGAGAGCTGTTCCCAGAAAGGTGACTCATGGAGCACCCTGAGGCACCTGGGAAGGTATGTCGCTGGGGTATCTCGTACACTCTACTACAAAACCCCCCGGGAAACTCGGGTGCCCCTGGCTGCCACCACTGCAGACACTGGGTGCTGGAGAAGCAACTGACTCTGTAGGAGGAGCCTGTCCAGGAGTCAGGCAACCAAGAAGGAAAACCTTTCCTTTCCTCCCACAATCTCTCTCCAGCAACCTCTACTGATAGCTTAATGTATTGCCTGCTAGGCAAAGCGAAAATATTTAAAAGCCCAGATCCATGTTCACAGAGCAGACAGAAAGAATGATTTTTGGAGCTACAACCTTTTTTTTCAACCTTTCTGTTTCTCCAGGTTTTTTGAAAAATATTTTCTTGATTATGCTATTACAGTTGTCCCATTTCCCCGCCTTCACTCCCCTCCACCCTGCACACCCCCTACCACCCACATTCCCCCCTTTAGTTCATGCCCATGTGTCATAAGTTCCTTAGCTTCTACATTTCCCACACTATTCTTACCTTCCCCCTATTTCCTACTTACCATCTATGCTACTTATTCTCTCTGCACCTTTCCCCCCTCTCTCCTCCTCCCACTTCCCTGTTCCTAACCCTCCACGTGATCTCCATTTCTGTGGTTCTATTCCTGTTCTAATTTGCTTAGTTTGTTTTTGTTTTTGTTTTACATGTGGTTGTTAATAATTGTGAATTTGCTGTCATTTTACTGTACATGTTTTTTATCTTCTTTTTCTTAGATAAGTTATCTTTTATTTTTACTGCACCCTTTTTAAGTTTAGATATGTTTAGATACACAAACACTTATCATTGTGTTACAGATCCCACAGTATTCAGTACAGTAACATGAGGTACAGGTGTGTAGCCTAGGTGTAACAGGCTGGACCACGCAGCCTCCGTGTGCAGAAAGTACACTGTCTAGGTGTGTGTGAGTGTGCTCTGTGATGTTCACACAGTGAGTGAATTACCTAAAGGTGCACCTCTCAGGACTTATCCCCATTGTTAAGGGACATGACTGTATAGTCAGATGGTCTGTAAGCAATGCCTTTTGTTTTCTTCCCTGGCTATTATTACTAGGTCCAGACCAAGTTGAACAGAGCATATGAACGCTGGAATCTGCATTCTACCTAACACTAAAGAAAACTGTGAGTTCATCATTAAGTATAATCTTTGCTGTTTGTTGTGGTAGATACCCTAATCAGTTTTAGGAAGTTCTCTGTTTTTAATTTGCTGCTACATCTCATAATTTTTACCAGGAAGATTTAATTTTACCAAATATTTTGTTGAGCCTATTGAAATAACTGTGCGAGCCTTCTCCTTAAACTGGTGACATCTATTAATTGATTTACTAACGTTAACCATTCCTTCTTTCCTGAGAGAAAAATTTCTTGCCCGTGATGGGTTTATACAATATTCATTGCTAGTTTTGGTTTAGTAGTAACTGATTTATAATTTTTGTTTATATATAAGATAGACCTTTAATTTTCCTTACTTGTATTGTCTTTGTAGCATTTGGCTACCAAAGTTATGTTACAGTCATAACATTAGTTGAGGAGTTGTTTATTTTTAATTCTCTGGAGGGTTTATAATAGGCACTATCTTCAGTAGAAATTACCTAGTATAGTACCTAGGCCTGATTTTTTAAAAATATGCTACAATTTGTTTACATTAATGATTTTTAGTTTGCTGCGTCTACCCTAAAATCCTACTTTTATTTCCCTAATACTTGTTAGTTGTACTTTTATTAGAATTTGATTGTTGGCTTTTGCAAAAGTATTCTATTTTATGTCTTTCAAAGAATAAGCTTTTAGTTAATTTAATTGTCTCTACTACTATTTTTTCAGTTAGTTTACTAATTTTTGCTTATTTTGACTATTTTCTAGCTTCTATTCCTTTGGATTTCATCTGTGGCTCTTTGTCTTACTCCTTGAATAAAATGCATAGGTTGCTGATTCAGTCTTTGTGCTGTGATGTATTTATGCTAGAGTTTCCCCATTTACAACTTTAGTTGCTCTCCATGAATTTTAATAATTAGCATTTCAAAAATAGTGGTATTGATATTTTTGTGTGCAGTTTCTAAATATCTTCTAGCATATTTGCACTAACAACTGACCTAAGTTTTTAAAATTTTTGTACATATGGGACTGCTGGTTACATTTTGCTTCTAATTCGATAGTGCTCTGTTGAGAGAGAACTGTGTGATACCAACTCTTTGAAACTCTGAGATTTTATCATGGCTTCTTACAGGCTACATTTTTGTGAATGCGGTAGGTATTTTTGAAATAAATTCATAACCTCTTACCATTACAGTCAGTTCTCTTTATATAAGCAGCTTTCAAAATGGGAATCTTTTTGTCTTGGACTTGAGTGCAGGCCTGTGTGGATGCCTGTGAAAGACCGCCAGGAGCGCCCCCCAGAGTCAAACAAGGACAGGTTTATGAATGTTTTTCCGCTGCGGGGAAAACTGCACCCTGGGGGAAATGTGCGTGTCTCGGTAAGGAAGGGCTTATTATGGGAACTAGACATGTGTCAGGTGATGGTGAGATGGGATCCAGGATTGAGTGTCTAAGCTGTGGGCTTGATCAGATATAGTCACGCTTTTTACCTGGCAGATGGGAAGGGGGCAACAGAGCAGAGCTGAAACTGGAGCTGGTGAAGGCGCAGCAGCAGTCAGTCAGATTTTCAGGAGTGGGGCGTATTTGGTAGTATTCTCAGTCAGTCATTTTTTCTAAAGGTTATTGCTGTGTGTAGGTGGGGTGGAGAGAAATGTGCGTGCGGCATTGTGCGTGTGCATTTACTATTGCAACTGTGATCTTCTCTTCCATGAAACCCCCAATTGGTTTTTGTTTATAACAAAGATTTTTCTATGAATTACTTTTACATCACTTTATTCACTGAATTCCTAATGGTTTAGGGTTGTTTTTCAGAAGGTTTTCTCGGGGGGTCCATGTATATAGTCTAAGTAACCTCAGACGCAGACAGCTTCCCTTCCTCCTTTCCCATTTCCTATGTAAAACCCTGCAACAGCCACAGTAACACCGATTCTCAGGTAACAGGATCAGCGGTTGGTGTCCACCACTTGCCAGGTCCATGTTCTTAAACCTTTTCCAGAGGCAAGGGAAAGAAATCACGGAGGAGAGAGATGGAGACACGAGAGAATTCCATTACAGAGAGGCAGGAACTGAATGCCTACACCCCAGTATTCGGTTGGCCTAAACTGCCTGAAATAGGCATATGAAAGCAGGTGATGATTCTCAAGGAGGTTCTTGCAAATCCAGCTAGATTACAGAACCCAGAACCAATTCCAAATATATTTAAGCTGTGGCAACAGCAAGCCAGGACCCAGACAGATACGGATTATCCAGCTGGGCTCCGGAAACCCTGCCCAGCTGGCTTACAGGCTGGCCTTGCTCATTAATCTCGCAATTATGCAGTCTCACATGTCATACCATTACATTTGGAAATGCATTTTCTTCATAAATAAACATTGCACATAATAACATATTTAAGAATAAAAAATCTCCATAAACCAAAGTTATGAAAAGTAACTGGGAAAGGGAGGAAAATGGATCTAGAGAGGGAACTATAGAAAGCTGTATTACATCATCTTTCAATGTCTGAAACAAACATGATAGAATATTAACATTTTGTAACTTTGTAACAAATTATATATAACTATATATTATTTTATAATATTAGGTGTTTATACATCTGTAAGTCATTATAGAGATATTGGGTTGGCCAAAAAGTCCATTCAGTTGTTTTTTCTAGAAAATGAAAGACACATTTTTCATTTTCACCAGTAACTTTATTGATTTGGATATTTAGAGAATGTTGGCTATCTCTCATGTGGCATAATGTGGATTATTCTCAATTAATGTGTCTTGATTTGATCCCTATCAGTTCAACTGGTCTACCTAACCTGGAGCATTATCCAGTGAGAAATCTCCAGCATGAAACTTCACAAACCACTTTTGACACATTTGCTCAATTATAGCACCTTCTCTGTGCACTGCACAAATCTTTACTTTTTGCCTTTCAGTTGTGTTTTTACCTTTCTTGAAATAATAAAGCATATATGCTGAAAATGTTGTATATTTTCTTCCATCTTCAATATCAAAATGGCTACACAAAAATCCACCAGTTTTGATGTTTTAAGTGCACACCGATATGACAGCTGTCACAATACAATCTAACAAAATGGTTTCAAATGAAGTTAAAGACAACTAGGAGCTCCTAGAGCCATCACAGGGAAAAAAATCCAACAAACTTTTTGGCCAACCCAATATTTTATCAAAGTATAATTTACAATAATAAAATGCACAAACCTTAAAGAAATTTTACACATGTGTACATTGATGAGATCACCAGCCAGATCAAGATCTCTTCAGACTTCAGAAAGATTTCCTTGCCCTCTTTTTAGCCAAGAACACTCCCCCCACAAAAGCACCCACTATTCAAATTTCTATTTCCCATTGGTTTGTTTTTCCTGAACTTCCATAATGGAATCATAGAGTGCATTCTTTTGTGTCTGGCTTACTTTGCTCAATGATATGTCAATGACAGTTTTCTATATTGCTTTTTTTTTTTCATTTCTGTGTAGCAGTCCACTTGATGAAGGTACCATAATTTATACATTCTGCTGCTGATTGTCTCCAGTTTGGGTGCTTGAAGCAAGCCAAAGTAGTGAAGAAACACACAAGTAAGTCAATCAGGAAAAGAAGTTAAGCACAGATTATCAGTGCATCATTCCTTTTACTTTGCATCCCCTGCCTTGACACATCAACGGAAGGCTGTCAGTAGAAGATTCTCAGAAATGTTATAGTTGGAGGAAGAATGTTTTTGATAATGATGTGTTTGCACCACCACATCCACTCGCTTCCTTTCCCCACCAAGCTCTCCACCCCAGGAAGCTGACTGTATCAATGGATGAAATCCAACAGGCTCCTGTATTTTCAGACTTCCTCTTGGATTCTGCAAATAGGAAGTGCAGGGTGGAAAGTGAGACCAGGGTTTTTATGACCTGGCTTCCTCACAGTGAGGGAGCCTGGGACTCATTGAGTTCCCCGACAGAAGTCACACAGCTCTTCCTGAGGTGACTTGCTCCTCAGGACTCTCTCCTTCCAAGTTCTCTCCCAACCTTCACTCCTTTGGACCTAAGCAATAATAGCTGTGCTGAACCTAGAACATTCTGCACTGCTTGTTAAGGTTCCCCTACTTCTGACATACACCCTCATAATTAGTCCTGTTATACATAAAGCCCTTATTTATAAGGTTTAGGATAAGCCCTTCTTGTGTTATCCTGTTTTGAGCTTGCCCACACTTTTCAGTCAGGATTTGACTGGTACAAATCTTTTAAATGTGTCTTGCTAATAATCTCTAAGAGAAAAGAAGGAAAAGTTGAATACTCTCTCTGTATCACACACATTCCCACACAGACTCACACACAAACACATTCAACCACATATACCCTCTCTCTCTTTAGGGCTTTTGCAAGCACTTGATCCTTACTTTACTTTAAAAATGCCAGCAGACAGATGAGGTGAATGGCCTGACCACTCAGAGCCGGCCTGTGGCAGTGTTCACCACGTGTACTTACAGAAGCAGAGGCAGTAACTGGCTCACGATTCCCCCATTACTCACTGCGCGCTGGACATCAAGGATGGTTGGCCCATTCACCACCTTCTGAAAGAGGACTCAGCCCCCTCTCCTTGAGCCAGGAGGCTTGTTAGTTGCATGACTGAGGGAAGCACCATCCCTGCCTGGCTTGTCCAGGGCCTGGTCCAAATCTGTTCCAGCTTCCAGCCATGTGACGTGGCAGCCTGGACTGCCAGCCTGCTCTCCTTCATTGGATTTCATCGCTGGGAAAGCCATGGGTTCTCCCTGCAACATCAAGGCTAGGATTTTAGGCTTGCAGTGGCAGGGGGAGGGTGTGGAAGGGGACCAGTGGCCCGGATCCACTGGTTCCCATGGACCAAGTTTGAGCTCCCCAAGTCTGAA
Organism: Anoura caudifer; assembly: GCA_004027475.1. Classification (NCBI taxonomy): domain Eukaryota; kingdom Metazoa; phylum Chordata; class Mammalia; order Chiroptera; family Phyllostomidae; genus Anoura; species Anoura caudifer. The sequence continues at coordinate 13,952 of PVKU01001744.1, forward strand.
GAGGCAGCTCCAGCTCCGAGGCCAGCCTGCAGAGGACCAGCCTGAGCAAGTCATTCCTCAGCTTTCAAATTCATTTTCTTCCCACACCATTACAAAATCCAGTGCGAAGACTCGAGTGTGTTTTATATACAGTGATAATGCTCCCGAGGTAACCATTATGTGCTGGCAACTGTGTTACAACATTATTTTGCAGAACTTAAAAACGGATCTGTCAGCTGCTTAACTGAACTACCACCTGACTTCAAATCAGTCATTCAAACACAATACTGCAATCATGTACATGTGACTCAGCAGTTCCTGCAAATCTACTATGGAAAGAAACTGGATGCAAAGTTGATGGAAAGCTGCTAATGCGATAGATATCACCAATGCCAAATATTTGTGTTTAAGCATTCACTTGGTTGACAAGTATATGAATAAATGAACTTGCTAATGTATTTACATGTAAAATACTGTAATTGAGTAAAGTTCTATACAAACTTTAATTTGAAGGATAATATTGCAAACCAATGGTTTAGGCACCAGGGCCATCAATGTTGTTAAAGCCTAGTTATTCGCTATACCCTCTTGGTTCTGCCTTTAGCAAACACCCCCATTTCCCTTGGAAGGCACTTTGCCCTGAGCAATCGTCTGTCTATTGCCAGCTGGTGCACAGAAAAGTGACTTAATCTTCTGATGCTTCCTATTTGACAGAAGCTTCTTCCGAAAAAGCATTTATTTATGATCCGCTTGAAGGAAAAAAAAAAGAAGCCCAGTGCTAGGCCCTGTGGGACACAGAATGAAAAGCATCTCTCTCTAAGCGAATGCTGTGACGTAAATCGCTGCAAGACGAGGGATTCAGGAAAAGAAAACCAAAACGGCCACACTACTGAGCTTGACATGTACTGTTTTTATTTTGTGATAAAAATGCTTTCATATAAACTTCATCTTAACTACTTTTAGAATGAAACTTTGAAAAGTAAAAACAAAGCGTGCATTTTCCTTACCATGTATAGTTAGGAACATGCAGTCATTTTACTGGTTATTAGGATTCTCATACAAACAGATACAATATCATTCTTAAGAGAAATGTACACAAGGAAGGAGCTGTAGTACAAGAGAGTTAGGAACGAGAGCCTCAGGGTATAGAACCTGTCCTATCAAATAGTCATCACACATTCAATGTACTGGTTAAGTCCAAATTCCCCAAACCACCTGCCAACAATACATTATACCTTTGGTTCTTTTCTGTGCAAGAATTATGAACTAGGAAGTTTAATAGTAAGATGATACGGTGGACTTGAGCTTCGTATCTGCTTAAAGTCTTTAACTTTCAGTCTCTCTTGCCCTTAAACCTCTACCTCCCTTACTATCATGTAAGTCAGAAAATGATGCTTAACTCAAAACAGGAGATAAGCAAATTTAAAAAAAAAATCTGCAGAAGGTGACAGAAGAGTCAAAGATAGAATCTATAAAAATAAGCCAAAAATGGGGGGTTGATCTATACATGGCATAAAAGTTGTATTCCCTTAAAAGTTAGTCTGCCATCCAGAACCAAACAAGACAGTGAGTCTCCATCCTCCCATTTCTTTGATCAGATACGATACAACTCAAGGGTCCTTAACATCTAAGTGACTGACAAATGCTTGAAAAGCAGTATCTTCCTCCTCGTCACCAAAGCCTGTTGTCTTAACGGCGGCTTTCATGTTCCTTTCCCCTAAACCCAAAAGATTCCAATTAGAAACAAGCAAGTCAGGCCTGCATTGTGTTTGGAGAGGGAGGAGGAGGAGGTTATAAAAGATCCAAGCTGCTGGATCAGAGGCTGATAATTCCAGTAAGTGGAGCTGGAACAGGATGACAGAGCAGGGCAGGTGCGGTGAGGTCCACAGCGGTTCAGGCATATAGGTTCTCCCATCGGTGAATTACCAGATGGGTCCAAGGAGAGAGGGCATTTAGAATGAAAAAATGTTACACTCTATGAAAGGGGCTGGTAGAGTTGGCGCATGAGAGAACAAAACACAGACTGAACAAACAAACAGTCTGCTTATATTAGAGCAGAATTAATTATTTTTGTTCATTCATGAACTTGGGCAGGACTGGAAAAATCATTTGTAGGCTTCCATGCTAACAGACACATAGGGCTTCTATGTAGGCCGCTTCAATAGACAAGTCAGGTAAGTGGGAAGCACTGGCCAACACTGCCAGCCAAGGCAGGAATGAAGGCTGTTATTCAAACCAAAACGGAGTAGACAACTGACCTATTAACATCACCAAATACGCCAGTGGAACTAATTTTCCAAGCATCATGACACCACAGCACCGGGTAGATGTGACAGTGTGGCCAGAGGACCAATTATTCGCTGACTCAGGGGGAAGGGGAAAAAACTGTTGTTTCCCCATTTCTCGTGTTAACTAGAACACTTCTGTCCTTGACAAAGGGTCAAGGACATTGCCAAGACCACGAACAGAGCAGACTTCAGTGAGATGCAATTCCAAACTGAACATGAGGATGACAAGGACAGTGAGTCTGTAACTGTCCATTATCACCTAGAAGGTGACTCTAGGAAAGGAAAATGTTTCTTGTAGCCTGCTGGGTGCACCAGTAACTCAGACCATGCTGTGTGGAGGGAAGGCTGGTGAACCGGCCTGCGATCAGAAAGAGAGTCAATCAGGAAGTAGAGACTGACCACCTGGCGAAGGGAAGCCTACCATGGTGGGCTCTCGAGCCAAGGAAAATTCTATGCTGGAAGGTAAGGGCATATCGTTTGAGACATTTTTTTTTCTGTGAGGACTGACGGAAGGAGAGGCTTAGCATACAGACCTGCTTTATCTACTGGAGGCCTGAGGGAAGCACCCGAGGGCTCTCAGAGCTGGAACAAACGTTATTTCCCATCGGAGTCAACACACCGCGTGCAGGAAGGGCAGGGACCTGTCAGTGGGGACACTTCCTACATCAGTTAGCTTAACTGCTGGTCACTCTAACATTCCAAACTTTGTCTGTTTTTTAAAGGGGCTCATAGTACCTACACCGCCAAGGATAAAACATCACACTGACTAGGCCCACAGATGAAAAAACTGATTCTTATCCTTCTTCCTATACATGAAACCCTGCATGCAGGCCAGAGAACTAGGAACAGCCTCTTGAAAAGATCTCCTGTCCCCCAAATTGGGCTCAGAGAAAAAGATTTTGCTCTCTTCTAGGAATGCTATCATGGAGGAGGAGTATGTCCATTTTCAAATTAAACACATGAGGTTTATGCTGAGGACCATGACCAAAGTGAACCCCGTGAGACTTCCAGGGACACTAAAAAGCAGGAGGGCAAAGGGGCAGAAGTTATGTCCAAGAGCAGGAATGGATGAAGGTACAAAGGCCAAGGCCTATAACTTGGTGGAAGGGCTACAACCACAGAGAGGTGCAAAACGTAAAGCACCAAATGTAGTCAAAAGAATTTCAACAGCTAAGATGAGACAGGTCAATTCAGCAAGGATGCCAGGCCAAAATTCCCAACAGGATTCTACTGTAGAATCTTCTCATGGATATGGCAGAAGCCCCCAGGGCTTAACACGTAGTCCGAGCTGCAAGAATGTCTGGGCTACAACAGGCATCCAGCCTAGTCTCCAAATAAAGGTAAACATGGTTCCAAGTCTTGTGTTTATCTTGCATTCCCATAAACGTGGCTTGATGGGCAAGAGAGTAAAAGGAGGCAAGTCACTCTTCCTCGAAACTCTGCAAACATCTGGTGAAGCTGATAAAGTTGCTTCCCTTGCATTATTGGAAGGTAAGAGCATCTCCCCTCTTTTGCCTCCGAAAGCTGGCTCCAGAGATTTCTTCATTTCTCTCCAGGATGACCTTCATTTGCTCCACAGCAGCATTTACTATAGGCAGTTCTGTCCCTACCCTGGAGTCAGACTCTTTCATGCATAAACCTGCATGTTGCTGCGTGGTGGCTCAGACATGTGTGTCCCAGGTCCCCGCTGTCCTGCTCCAGCACTCCCAGGAGTAGGGCTGGTGGTCACATCTGACCAGTCAGAAGCAGAGTGGGGTGATGAACTTGACCACTGGTCCGGAGACTCTGGGGATGGTGTTAGGTAGGGATGCTCACCCTGCAGATGACCACTGTGACTGGGTGTTCGCTCAGCAGCATTCGAGGAAGCATAACTATGCTGTGAAGGGGGTGTGGGATACTTGCCCACAGAGGCCGGGAAAGGATGATAGGTTGGGAGGATGGTCTGAGCAACCTGCCCATCCTGCTGGGGCATCATGGCAGTGGGGAAGGCCATATTGGGCAAACGAGCCATTTCTGGAATCTGGTACATGGTGGGCAGGGGGCCCGCAACAGCGGGAGGGCAGTTGGACTGAGGCTGGGGTGCCCCGGCTGGTTGGGCAATGTTGCCTTTGGGGATCAGCTGGAAAGTCACAATAGGGGGCAAGGGCTCCCGAGGGGTGGTTAAATGTTTCCCTTCCGGTGGCCTGCTCTGGGGAGCTATGCCAGGAGGGGTGCCCTCCGCGGGTGCCAGTACCATACCAAACATCTCATTGTACTGGCCCTCATTCATCTCCATGCAGTTCATCCAATCTGCTGGGACAGAGACCGGATGCAGCCTACCCAAGCTCCCAGCACTGCCACTGCCTGGGGGAACCATGTGGTGGTGGGACAGCAGCTGGCTCACTGAGGGAAGCACAGTGCTGGCCCCGTGAGCCACAGGCTGAATCTCATGAAGGTTAGAGAAAGACAGTGCATGCTGTGCATGGACTTGGGCAGGGGGGGCGGCAGTGGCCAACATAGGGTTGGGTGAGGCCTGTAAGAGGCCCGGGGATGTAATCATTGGAGAGGATGTGGTGTCAGAAACATACGTGTGAGGAGACTCTAGGGAATCGACGGGGGATAAAGTCACTGAGCTCTCAGACAGCTGGCCCTTGTCACTCAGCGACTTCTTCCTCCTACTCCCCTTGGCATCCTTGGCTTCCTTGGCAAGGTTAGGAAGGCTGGTGGGCATGGCACTCTTGGCATTGGGTCGTCTGGGTTTCTTGCCCACTGGAGTATGCTTCAGACTGAGGAACGGTCTGTTGGGCCCACAGATGACAGGGGAGAGGGCAGAAGTCAGCACGGTGCCTGGAGGGCTCGGGGTCACGTTGTACTCATCCAGAAGGCGCACGATGTCATGGTGCATGCGTTCCCGAGCCACGTCCCGGGGCAGACGATCCATGTGGTCCGTGATGTCCCGATTGGCAAAATGGTCTAACAGGATCTTGGCTGCTTCGTAGCTCCCCTCCCGGGCAGCAAGAAACAGAGGTGTCTCTTCCTACAGAAAGGCCCATGAAGAACACGTATTAAGGAAACTCAAGAATACAGCACTGTTTCTGCAGTCCTTCCATTATCACCCCTGTAGACAATTTTTCCAAATTGCCTCCCTGCGTGAAACTTTAATACCAAAAATAAACTGAATATCTAGCTTTGTGCTGAATGGATATCTGCGCTTCACACATAAAAACAGTAAGATTATTTCACCCCACCCCAAGAACCAATTTTGCCATTGAGGGCAGTGTCTTCCTAGGTGGGAATGTGTGCAATAAAGCATGCCACTGAGCCAGGGACTCACTTAAAAGAGCACTGAGCTTATCAGAAAAGGATTCTAAGAGAAGAAGAGTTAGAAATAAGGAAGGTAGGAGGGAAGAATCGAAAGCAGGTACAGAGATGAAAAAATAAGAGAAAGTAAAAGAACACAGAGAAAAACCATGAACAAGAAAGACCTAAATCAGGGGAAAAGAGAAAATAAAAGGAGAAGATGAGTGAGAGAGGGGAAGGAGGACAGAAAACACAGAGGAAGAAAAGCAAACAGGAAAACACCTGGGGTCCAAGAACACACAAAAAGAGCAACAGGAAGACAAGTGAAAACAAGAGAGAGAGAAGGAAGTAAGCATAAGCAGAGCAGAGAACAGCAGGAAGGAGACTGTCAAAGAAGAGGAAGGCCGAGAAGGCTACACCCACGTTATCGCTGAACGGCCTGCAGACTGCGTGCTGAGCAGGCAGGGAGCTCAACCCCGACCCTTCCCTGGATAAGCCTGGTACCCTTCCTCAAGCTCTCTGCACCCACTTTCTGTGCAGCCAGCCTCCATCTTTGTCTGTATCTATCACGAGGAGCTATGGGAGGAAAGATGGGGGAAGTGATGTTGTATTCTGGGCACTGCTGTGCCTGGCCTCCAGCTCAGAGCCCAGACTGTACCTTGTTGTCCTGCATGTCTCGGTTGGCCCCATTTTTCAACAGCAAAAGCGTTGCCTCCACATTATTGACAGCAGCTGCCCAGTGAAGTGCAGATTTTCCTGCAGAGAAAATCATTCATATAAGCAGGCAGAGTAGAAGGACATGTCCTACTCCTAGTATAAGGAAGCATCACGACTTGTACAAGGAACTTGAACTTCCGAGAGAGCAGCAAGAAGTCAGTTCTCTGTTCTAGAAACACTTCAGCACAGCCTGCTTAGCCTTCAGAAGACCTCTAGGTATAAGGATCAGTTGTCTATGGTACCCCACCCTCCCCATGGCAGACACCCTTTCACACACTGAAGACAATGACCTATTTATGTATTACCTGCCAGAATGTATATTTAGAACATCTACCAGTCTCCCCGCCCCCAGTGCATCCAGCTCTCCTAAGTCCTCATGCCAACAGAGGCACTCCAGGCAACTTACACAGACAAACCTTGTACAGACTCGCTCTGAGGTCCAGAAACCCTCACTAACAATCCCTTCCTATCTTCATCTACAAACCTCCCAATGGCACAGACCTCTGCGCTCAGTATGTTAAAAGGAAGAATGAATAAATGAATGAATCTTGAGTGGATTTGGATCCGAGACAGGTCTTTAAAGACCATATAACAATTCCGCTCCCTGGAGGATGCTTTGCAGGTAAGAATCCCAACTCCTGCTTCACCCCTACCATGGTCATCCACCGCATTCACATCTGCTTGGCAGTTGATCAGTTCTGCCACCATCCCCTCCACAGCAAGGCGAGCAGCCAGGATCAGGGGTGTGGTGCCGTCATTCATCCTGGCATCCAGATCAGTTACTCGGTTGCGGATCAGAATCTAGAAGAGGAGAAAGTACAGAAAAGAGAGTCAACTGGATAGAGAATATAATGAAGCTCAGAGAAGAAACAAGAGCATCATAGCTGAGGCTGCATGTCAGTTCCTGGAAGTCAAGAAATGTCTTATTTTTGTGCCCAAGTTTCTACCATGGTCAATCAACAAACGTTTGTTGAATGAATAATGAATAAATGAATGAACAAATGAACAAACATGTTCTCAACAGACAACTGCTCCATGTAAAGTGAAGTACTTATCTTTCCTAAAGAAAGAGGAGGGATGTGGGAAGATATCACCACCTCAATTGTGGTATAGAGAATGTTTCCAATTTCCTCATAAGGGTAAAATAAAAGGGCATCTAGGAGTATACTGTGAATTCATGTGATGAGCCCAGAGGCAGAAGCTGACACTATCAAAGGCTTCGTAACAGGTATCACTCCCATCTAATCTACTCATGTGGGAGGCACTTTGGCACATCAAAAAACACAGTGACTAAGAATCAAAAGACTGGCGTTATCTGCTGTTAGCTCTATCAATATCTGGTTGTAGATAATTAGGTCAAATTGCCTGCCTTCCTTTTTCTGCTTTCCCATCTAGTAGCAAGCATGACTCTACCATTTACTTTACTTTCTCAAAGAATTACTGAATGATCTCCAGTGGAGAGCACTGTGCTAAGCGAAATAAGCCAGGAGGTGAAAGACAAATATCATATGATCTCACCTTTAACAGGAACCTAATTAACAGAACAAACAAACAAGCATAATATAACCAAAGACACTGAAATTGAGAACAAGAGAGGAGCGGGATAGGAATTTCTAGGGAAAAGGGGAAGGGTTTAGAGCAACAAGTATGAAAGACACATGGACAAAAGCTAGGGGGGGTGGAAATGGGAGGGAGTTGGGGAGGGCTGGGGCGGTGGGCTGGGATGGGAGTAGAAGACAGAAAACTGTATAAGAACAACAATTAAAATAAAAAAAAAAGAAAAGCAAAAGAATTATTGAATAGTATAATGGGATGTTAAGTGTCTTATCAAAGATAAGACATTAAGGCTCCATAGGGAAGCAGCTCTTCCCATGGTCTTTACCTGGAAGACACCCTGGGCATCAGCTGCCACTGCAGCATGGAGAGGGCACCGGCCCATGTTGTCCTGGGCATTGGCGTCTGCCCCCGCATCCAGGAGACGCTTGGCGGCATCCGCCCTGGAGTAGCGCGCTGCAAGGTGCAGGGCCATCTCACCGGTCCGGTCTGTCTGAGCCTGGAGGCTGGCACCCTGGTAGACCAAGTCTGTGATGATGTTGGCAGAAGAGTCCTCTGCATCTTCGTCTTCGTCACTCATATCGGAGTTGCCCACTCGGAGGGAAGCCAGCATCAGTGGGGTGCACCCATCTATAGGAAAGGAAAATCCCAAAGGGTACTCAAGGAGGAGAAAGATAGTAATATTCAGTTAACCCTACTGTCAGAAAAGTTCAGTACGAGTATGGCCATTCTGATGGGAAAAATATCCCTGTGCTTATGGTAACTGGCCACCTACTCTTCCTCTGATGATGTCCTTTCTGTAAAGAATAATGAGACAGCAAGAAGGGGGAGTTAAATAAACTTTTCTCTCAAGTTGCTAAGTGTTTTGGTATTTTAACATGGATGACATTTTAAAATATTCAATATTAATAGAATTATAGGCACCAAGGTATCAACTAAACTAATTCTCTATCCCTCTGCCTGGGATAAAATTTTTCTATTGTACTAAAATCTATCCCATATAATCAGCCTATTTGTTCTCAAGCACACTAAATGAAGCAATGTGAAATCCTTCCCTTTTTTCTAATGTTTGTAATTTCTACATATAAGTTCTCATATAAGTTCATAATTTTATAGTTTCCTCAAGCTAATTTAGAGTCTGTGGAACTGGCAGGGGAATATCACCAAGTAGGACAAATGTAGGACTGACAACCTAGAACCAAGGGCAGGCACGGCCTCGTGAGAGAGGGGAGGACGGGGCGCTGACCTGGGCCCCGGACATTCACGTCCAGCACATCCACCTCCTGCTCTGCCTGCGGAGGAGTGAGAGCCAGCGATGGTGTCCTACGGATGTCTGCGGCTTCGAGGTGCTGCTGCGTCCACGGGCGTCTATCGATAGGGTCATCTTCTGAGAGTAAAGCCTCATCTTCAGCCTGACAGGGAAAGACAGCTCTTGCTATCGGCCTAGCCCCCCACCAGGAACTGGGGACACGAGCGAGTCCAGAGTCTCCCACCACTCCTCCTAATCTCCCACCCAGTTTTCTCCCAACTCCTACTCTAACCCTTCAGGGTCGTGCCCGTATCAGCCCCCCACGGCTCTCGTGATGTGACTTCTGTTTACCTGTCCTGTGCCATCTGTACAAGTCTCCCAACTGTAGGCTGCAGCCTTAACATGTGACCTAGCTTACCTCCCTAATGTGCTACTTATACATCCGCAAAGCACCATTTTCTTGCTCCTGGGCATTCCCTCATGCTGTTCTCTGTCTGGCACGGTCTCTCCCAATTCTTTAACTCCTACCTACCCTACAAATGAATTTAGACCTTAATTTGTCTTCTTGGTCCTAAAAAGCACTTTGCTCTTCTGCTCAACTGACCACGTGTTAAGTGCTTGCTTGGGACTACCACTAGACTGTACAGTTCACGAGAATGGGGGACGAGCCTGCTTCGAGGCTGCCATCCTGTATGAACATGGAGATCAGCACACAGCAAGCACTCAGAAAATATTTGTTGAACAATAATCATTATTATAATTTTAAAAGCAGCTACTCTTTATTGAATATCTAGTATGTGATAGAAAATAGATAAAGCACTTTACACGTACTGCTGTATTTAATCCTCACAATACCTCATAAAGAATTATCAATATCCCTATTAATAGCCTTATTTTACGGATAAGGATAATTAAGTACAAGGAGGTTAAATAACTGGCCAACTGTTAAGCAGCAGAGTTTGGACTGGAACCCAATTCCAACGGTGACTACAGCAGTGTTTTCGGCCACGGCGCTGCACTGCAAGCCTGTGCGACAAGGTTCACCTCCTCAGGCTGATTTGGAGTAACAGCTACGGGATGCGTATGTGTCCCAGCCACGCAGGGCTACAGATGGGTGGTCTCCTTTTCCACATCAGCCTCAGCCCAACCTATCGCTTACTGTTAAGTTGTTTTAGTTTCCTGAGCTCGAGCTGAGGAGCCTCTGAAGCCAATGGTCACAGGCTTGCTTCCACTGTTTAACTTCACCTTCCCTTCCAGAGGAGAAATGCCCAGAGAGAGCAAGGGAGAGATGCAGCCATGCAGGAAACTGCTGTTACACACCTCAGTCCTTATTCGACTACCACCTATGGCACTTTCAGGAAGGCAGCCATTTGTATTTTCAGAGTTCTTACTGAAAACACCTAGGTAACCCAAAGCCGTCAATGACCTAAAGATTCCTGCCTTTCAAGACAACCTGGGATAGCCACTGCCTGGGCAACATACGAGGGGGGACCCCAAAACACTGGAATTTGCTTATAAAAAATTGTGTATTTATTCTTACATGTTTAAACTTCAGTCACTTTCAAAGTATCCTGTTTGATGCAACACCTATTGAGACGTTTTTCCACTGCTCAAAACAGTCTTTGAACGCATCGATTTTGATGCCTTTTAGTGCTTCTGCCATTTTTGTGTTTGTTTCACCTCTTTCACATCAGTAAATCGTTTCCCTCTGAGGACTTTTTTCATCCAGGGAAACAAACAAACAAAAAGTCGGTTGGGGAGAGACTGGGTAAATAGGGAGGGTTGGGGTCATGCTGTTTTTGGTTAAAAACTGCTGAACACTCCACACAGTATGAGCAGATGCACTCGTAAATCACCTGTCATGAAATGGGCAAAGGCATTGATAGAGTCCTCAAAAAAAATTCACTGAAGCCAAATGCAATCTCTCACAACACCACCAGCTGGTACACTGATACAGATGTACCTCACCTCAAACACTCACCTAGCAGGGAAAGCCTGTACTATAAGGGGCCTGCCCTCCAGAAGAGAATTCTGGTTTTTCTTGGGTCCCCCTGTATCCCTATCACTCCCATTTGGGACACTCTAACTACCACAGACAGAAACTGAAATGTGACCAGATAATGGCTGACGATGACCAACTTACCTTGGCTTTCTTTGGCTGGGGCCCTTCATCATCGACCCAATGTTCACTTGTTCCAGAACCGATTAGGTTGGCCTCTGAGACTTGCACTGAGAGATTTCTGATATGCCAGGATTACAAAGGGGAAAAACAAAGCAGAGGTCTATCATCAACTAATATAGTGGATTTTAATACTTTTCCCACCATGCACACTCTCATTGCTATACTCAGATTTTTAGGGGCTTTGGCCCTGAAAGGATGGACAGTATTTCACATCTCATTACCTGAGCAAACATCCCTTCCTTTTCTGCTGATCAAGAACTTACAACAAAAGTGTACCTCAACACAGAAGCTGAGCACCAATGCGATAATATTCAATATATACAGAACAGAAGCACACAGTTATTCAGTAGGCATTCAGAATTATGGTCAAATGTGATACTGTGGCATGGCCAGAGCTCAGAATTAAAAATCATGACTCAAAAAGATCTACTTTTTTGATTTATCTGTGCTAAGTACAACTGAGAGTCGTGCCTTGTTGGCAAACTTACTTCAGCCCTACGGCATCCTGTCCCACTGGCTCACGACGCTTGTGATTGCTGGAGTCTCGGCGAAGGGTGAAACCTTCAGGCAGCCAGAGGGAGCCATGCTTCCGCTTTCGTTTGGCCATGATGACCCCCAGCAGTAGAATGAACAGAATGATGACAACGGCAACAGCAAGTAGATAGAGAAGCTGAGTGCGTGGTGGACTTGGGGGTTCACCTAAAATTGCAAATGACAGAAAAAGTGAATAAAACACCAACCTTTTAATACTGGCTTTAAATGTACTTAGAAGACAGCCTTGAGCTCCCTAGCCCTGGAAAACAAAGAGCTACACATTGAAAAGTGCGCCCTTTTCTCTTTGTCCCAGGTGACGCTCCCCGCACCCCTCCGCACTTTCCCCTTCACAGTGCGCGACTCACTGTCAGCAGAGATGAGAGGGTATGACAGGGTGCCCTGGATGGCGTGAGAGGCCAGAAGCGCTGCTGCTGCATCTGTGTTCTTGAAACACTGGTCTGAATCTTGAACACACTGGCGGTTGTCAATTTCCAGATATACCTTAGAGCTGTGGGTGCCCAGGGAAAAGAGGAGAAAGGGAAACGGTCAAGGAACACAGGGCGCCAGTCAGGCTGAGTCAGAAAGGGCCCCGAGTCTCCCTTTGCCACCTTCAGCTTCGGCCTCTCCCCTTTGTGACGCTGCCTCCTCCAAAAGGATCTCCGAAATTAAAATGTAGGTCCTAATTTCCACTTAGAGAATATCTCACCTTCCTTGGCCTGGCTGAGTCCAGCCTTCTGGCTTAGGCAACACAGCTGAGGAATCGAAGATTAATACAAAAGAGGTGTCCTACTGAAGGGACTTGAGGCAACTCTGCCAAAAGGTTAAAGATCCCAGCACTTGAGGCGGCTTCCTGACATCCGGCCTCCTGCTTGCTCCGGACCACCTTTCAGAACCCCAAGATCAAGGCAAGCCTTTACTCTTAAATATAAATACTGGGATCACACATTTTCTTTACTTGGGGGGCTGTTCGATTTGCCTGATTTTGCATTTTTATAGTTTTGCTTATGACTTCTTCTGAGTATTGAAGTACTCAGCTTTATAAAGTCAAGCTGTAAGTTCAGAAACCAAAAACCTACCCAACAACCTCCTGCTCTTGATCATCAGGAAGGGACCTGCGTGTCATCCTCTGCTTCTTCATGGCAGCTACCTTCTCACCGTAATAGGGGTAGACCATGAGGTTCCCCTGATAGTCCTGTTTGATGCGCAGGTTGGTGTGCAGCAGGGTGCCCAGTGCCCGCAAAAAGTTGCGAGCATCCTGGAGTAGATGTTCAGGTGGCAACAGCACCACGATAACCAGGGTACCCTCTGCCAGGTTCTCCGGTCGATCAGTAGCACAGTCCAGCCCGTCCCAGCCACACTCCTCACTGTTGCATCCCTGGTCACAGCGGTTGTCTTTGAAGTGGTCTGCACAGTATTTGTCATACCTAGACAGGGGGAGGCAGAGGAAGGAAAGGAGCTTGGATGATACTGGAGCCCTATTTGGATTTCCATGGGGAACTACTGTGGATTTTTCCTACCCATCTTCTGTGGTCCAGGTCAGACCCGTTAAGCCTTCCTTGAATGACCTATCCCATCTTCTGTGACCCAAATGCCCCAGAGCCTTCCTTGAATGTCCTATCTCTGACATCTTAGAGTACACAGAGTCCATGCCACACATCAGTGAGTACTCACTCAATGAGCGACAGTATGGTACTCACTATGCCACCAGCTTATTGGTCCCCTGGCAGCTCGTCATCTTTTTAAGTCAGATGTATAAACAAAGCTGCATACCTGAAATGAAAATACACCTGGTTCATGCCTCCTCTGCTTTTGCATCCACTTTCAGAAGTAAAAGGTGCCTCTCACAGATGCCTCCAGAGCCTGGATTCACAGCTCTGAACCATCAAGAGCTGCTATACAAAGGACCATGTCAATATGGCCCATTTCTTTCCCAGTCAAGACTGAATCTCCACTATGGAAGGCAGAGAGGGAGATGGGTGTCCCACACAGGACACCACATCTAACTTGTAAAGCCTCTTTCAAATACTGGGAAAAGGAAACTGAGTCCCAAAACCTAAACGATGCCCAAACCATTTTATCTACACCTCCTCCCCCACTCCCACCCCTTGGTAGGTACACCACATGATACAACTTGCCACACTAGCTCAGTGAAGATGCGAGGAGTCAGGAAGTGCTGTATGTGCTTTGGCAAACAACTTAACCTTCCAGGCCTCACCTGTGAAAGGCCATTAACAATACCTATGCCTCACAAGGTTACTGAGAATTCATCCAGATCAAATTAAATGGGAAGGCTAAAAGGAAAGTTACTGTGTAAACCATAAAGCGCCCTATAACTGTGAAGACCAGGAGGGTTAAGTGGCCTAATCTACCTTATGCTTCCTGATAAATTCAGCTGGGGAAACCCAGTCTTAGAGAAAGGAATGGGGTAAACAGATAGAGGTACAGACCTTTCCATCCATCCTGCAGGCAGGTTATGTGAGAGGCTGCCTGAGAGTAGGTAACACCACTTCCAAAAGTTATTTCCCCAGAAGGTCACGAGAGCAGCAGGTGAGAAGGCAAAAATAGGCAGAGAGAGGGTAGTTGTGCAATGAGCATTCCTGGACCTCTGTCAGCAAGGGAGAGCACAGGGTAGCGTGCGATGGGACAAGGCTGACACCAGGAAGAGGGCCTCAGGGCACCAGTCTGAAGGGCAGAGGCAGCTTGGGCTGAAGCACTGGAGTGGTTAGGAGCAAGAACAAGAAACCAAGGTGTGTTAGTGACAGTCTCCTGCTGCTTCTAGGGACCCTGGACCCTTACTTGCATGGCTTGCTATTCCCCTGGCATTCAAAGTGGTCAAACAGGCACTCGGCTGTGTTGCACAGCTCATCACACTGGTTGTTGATGTATTTCCAGCAGGGAAGTGGGGAGGAGCAGTTGGCCCAGGGGTCCTCTATGGTGAGGGAACAGTCACCCCCATCCCACTGGCAGGCGTGGCTGTTGCAGGCCTCATCGCAGACATTATCCCGAGCTTTGTCGGCGCAATACTGGCTGTCACAGGTGGCGGGAGGGGTGCTGGTAGGGGCTGTGTGTTCGCAGTGGCTGCCCCAGAATGGCGGAGGGCACTGGCAGGAATAATACGGAGGCTGGCGCTGCGCTAAGCAGCTCCCCCCGTGCTGGCAGGGGCTGCTGGCACAGCCTGAATCGCAGTCCTGGGGGTTGGGGCAGAAGCAGCGTGGTCCTGAAGTCGTGTGCACACACTGCTCCCCTCGCTTGCACTTCACTTGTCCACAGCTGCTCTGGCATCTTGCCCCAGAGAATCCCTGTGGAAGTCAGGGAACAAATGAGGGTGATGGATCGATTCTTGAGGGCATGCCCTATTTCCCCTCCCAATCCCCTCCCTCTGCCATAGTTCTAGGGAGGTAAAGATGAGACACTTGGCTAAGATCTCTCCATACAGGCTCCTGGACCAAGTTCTAGGAAGAAACCTCTTTGAGTCAACCTGTAGGTCAGGCCTGAAGGTTCCATGGAGTGATGTAAATTCTATCAGTTTAAAAGATCACTTCCAAATTAAACCCACAGGTCATGGTGGGATTAGACACAGGTGACACTGTATCCATTAAGTACTCGCCTAACCATCATTAGATCACTTACATAATATAATGGCTTTACGGGAGTACAGGAATCATATCAGGAGTTGTGGGTAAATAAAAAACTTCCCATGTCAGTTCATTTTTATACTCCCTGCTTAGCCCAGGCCAAGGTTGCTGCACAGGCTTCCTTTTGGTGTCTCCCCACACACAGTGATCTCTGTTTTAGGGAGGATTCAGCCTCTGGCAGTGGCAAAAGAGTTTGCACAGCAAATGGCTAAAATTAGGCTTCCTTCTAGAGTAAGGAGCAGCTTGCTCCCAAATAGCATCTACTAAGGAATGTAAGCAAAACAGCATTTCCAACCAACTCTGCCCCAGTCTGGCCGGCAAGTCAACCCTCCAGCGCAGGACCGAGAAGCCAGAGACAGCGGTCCTTTTTTTCGAGGGCACATTCCACCACTTCTTGTGGTTGCCTTTGGTGCTTCTGAAGATCGACAGAGATTAGGGAGCTCACTGCTTCTGGAGTATCTTAACAGCTCTAAATGAAAACCCAAGCACTTTCTTCTGAAGGAGCTAAAATTAAGAAACCTTCCCACTGAGAAAGCTCCCCATGGAACTTGGAAAAACCAGGTTTGAGCTCAGCTTTGTCAGACTGCATGGAGGACAGCATGCTCCTTAAAAGCAGGCAACATGCACTTACCGGAGGACAACGACAAATGAAACCATCAGGCATGTTGCTGGCCACGGCACAAGTCCCTCCATTCAAGCAAGGCTTCTGGGGACACACATCGATGAAAGTTTCACAGTGACGACCTCAAAACAGAAAATGAAAAGGAATTTTAAAAGGCAGAAGTAGTAACTGCAAGTTACTGAACAGAATACTGCTAGGATGTGAGCGAGCCAAAGGATTAGAGATAGAGTAAGAGGTATGAGAGTTCAGTTCTATGCCCAAGGGAACATGACACGATGAAGAAAACACTCCCCGGATCTCAATGTGACTGACCCATCCCTGGCTCAGGCCAGTCCCCTCGCCCGTCTTGTCTACACCATATGCACACGGGGCATGCATTCCCAACTGACTCACAAAACAGGACGGATGTGAAAAATGACTGTAAAACCACCACAACCTCCCCCTCCACAAAAGACACAGGCTTTTTTGAAGGCACTTAGCTTTCATAAGTCAAAAGAAATACTCAGCAAACTGTTCATTGCATTTTGTTAACATCATCTTCTTCATAGGAGAAGCTACCTCAGGCCAATACATATAAATGCTGATTGGCAATTTATAGAGAATTTTCATCTGTTATATCGCTTTTCGATCATTTCTTCACCTTTCTGTAACCTGATTGGCACTGCTTTAAAATACAGCTTAACTTTCCCAGAATTGATTTTCCCATTGCTCCGAGATAAAGTGAACTAAGCAATGAAATCATGGGGGAGACAGAGACACACGGCTGGGGCTGCTTGGCAAACAGAAGGGGACAGGCACCGTTTGCCCTGCAGTCACTCAGAAGGGAAGAGGTAGCTTTAAAAGGGAAATTCAGAGTAATAATTTCAGCCAACCAGAACTAAGAGTCAAGAAATACAGATGTTTGTCTCTTCAGATCACAGCCACAGCCACGAACCAGGAGCAACCACGGCATGGGCACGGGGCTCAGGGACCGAGGGCCCCCAACATTCATCTCATCAACCGCGCCCCACAACAATTACAATCATTGTGCTCAATCCGCAGTGTGGGAAATGCACGAACACCCTTCCTGGCCGTGGAACCCTAACTCAAGGTGGTCCCCACTCCTCCCTTCATCTGTTCCGCCCGTCTTTGTAAATGCCTGTCACTGTTCCAGATACAGGAAGCCTCAGTGGTGACAAAAACACAGGAGGCAGCTTCGCTTCTCCGGCTCTCCAAGCAAACCATGGCTACTGTGAGGCTGCAGACAGACTGTCCATGCTCTCTGCCCAGCGCTACCTCAATAGGCACGGCATTCACAATAGAATGCCAATAGAATGCCTCTCTTTTGCTACTGCACCCAGACATTTTTCACAATGTACAATTTTACCCATTCTTTAAAAAGCTCCAAAGTTCTTAAAGGTAACATCTTTAAAATCGGAAGGAAGGATGTCTAGAGATGGGCTCAGAACGTAGCGGAGTCCAAGTTGCCAAACCATCGGTAAGGTGATGACTACAGCTACTGCCCGACTCTCAGGGGGTACCACCCCAGTGTAAGGTGAGAAATGACCCAGGAATGCCAGGAGATCTCTCAATTGAGTATCTGACGATACTGCCACATTTAGACAGAAACAACTGTTTTAGGCCCCAAAAGTCACCAAACTTCCCTTTTAGAGAAGAAACTAGTAAAGGCCTATGATAAAGCACCTACTGAGGCCGGGCTTGGTCATCCTTATGCTCTGTGACAGAGAAAAAAAGCTTGAGAAAAGTCTTAGGACTACAGGTCACCCTTGTGACCACTGCGGCTTTCCAGTCCACACCCTTTATCACCTGATTTCTGGTCAAACGCACCCCGGTCGGACCTACTCTCCCTAGGCACACTGGCAGTGGCGCAGTGGCAGTGACTACTCAGTTACTCAGGTCACTCCATGCCAGTGAAGGCAGCGTGATGAAACCAGAGTTAGGTGTCAGGTTCCTGAAGAGTTCTTTGCATAGATGTTGGTGATGGTAGTACAACAATGTGAATGTACTTGGTATCACCGAACTGTATACTTAAAAATGGTTATGATGGTGAACTTTACGTTATGTGCATTTTACCACAATTTAAAAATGTTATTTTGCTCAACTATTCTCCAAATTCTATTTTTTATATTACTGCTACATAAATGCACGTATACTATATGTGTGTATATATTGCATATATACTATATATGCTAAGTATACATAACATGCACATATTTATACTATACGTGTGTATATGTAGCATATGCATATTTATACTATGTGTGTATATACATGGCATACGTATGCATATACATACATATACATGTATGAAATCAATGTATAGCAAAAAAGAAAATGTGTCTCAGGAAAAACAAAAAGTAGAGATTGGTTGCAGTAACTATGGAGCACAGACCTAAGAAAAAACCTGGGCCCCTGAATGAGGCTGGTCTAGTGTTTCCCGTGTGAGAGGCTTCACTTGGGTCTGGGAGGTACCACTCAGGGCCCAGTCCCCTCACGCAGGGCCCCCGGCCCCCCGAGCGAGCAGGCAGGCAGTCTGGAGAGGCTCTCACCGGTGAAGGCGCTGCGGCAGACGCACTGGTAGTCGTTGGTGAGCTGGATGCAGTCCAGGCTGCCCTCAGAGCTGCAGGGGTTGGACAGGCACTCGTTGATGTCCCCCTCGCACCGCTCCCCGGCAAAGCCAGGCAAGCAGCGACAACTGTAGCCCCCAATCTTATCCACACACTGACCGCCATTAAGGCAATGGGGTCCCTTGGCACAGTCATCAATGTTCTCTTCACAAAGCAGGCCTGGAGGAAGAGAGGAGAGATCAAGACTTGTGACAATTCTTGGAACACTGCTTCTAGCAAGGCAGAGCCACCCTTGCTGGCACTTCCAAAATTAATCAGGTTCCACTGTGGTGGGACCTTTCAGGTTGGGCAGGGCAAGACACATCCTTGATCCAAGACAGCCCCTCATTTTCCTGGTGGCCAGTTACACCTACTCTTCCACTCATGACACAGTCCCCATGGAGCAACTAGTATTATCCGTCTCACCTGAGAGACTAGGAAGCTGGAGCTCTAGAGAGACTAGCAATTTCTTGTTAATTTATTCATCTTGATAAAACAGTTGAAAAGAGAATATAACAATGAATACACAGACTGCAAGTATGTAACAATATTGGTAAGAACTGAAAACTAAGTTTTGAATGACTTTTAAAGTTTAATACCCATTGACTATTTTTCTGTAAAATAGTATAAGGGTACTTATTTCTTATATTAAGAATAGAGGCAAAATATCCTGTTGAGAGCTCAAAAGTATTTTATTTGAAACAGAACTAATTTAATGTTGACTATAGATGTAAAAGAGCTATCTAGTATAAATATCTGTAAATACTTTTAAGAAACAAAAGAAATCAATGACTAGTCTAGAAATGATCTCAAGATCAACTAAAAAAAATACAAAAGAAAGGAAAATTGATCTGTACTTCTACCATGGGTATCTGTAGCATGCACTAATATAACATGGACTATTAAAAAAATCTAAGAAAAGACCTCATTTTCAATAGCAACAGCAAAAAATAAAATATCTAGGAATAACTGTAACGAGAAATGTACTACAGCTATATGAAAACTTTAAAATAGTCATGAAAGACACAAAAGGAGATGATAAATAGAAAGACACTGATTTGGTTAGGAACACTCCTCTCATCATAAAGATACCTGTTTTCTCCACACACATTTATAAATTTAATGTGATCCCAATAAATATAGTAATATGATTTTTAATAGACAATCTGATTCTAAAGTTACATGGAAAAGTAAACTATAACCATAGCCTACAAAACCCTGGAAAAGACGATCCATAATAATTACAACCTCTAGGGTAGTACTGATAAATTAATAGAACAGAACAAAAACAAAAAAAAAAATCCAGAAAAACTCCCAAATATGCAGGGGAATTTGTAATTTGATAAAGGTGCCATCTCAAATCATTGTATAAAGTTTCAAATATTCAGTAAATTGGGTTGGGACAAATTGGTAGCCATGGGGAGAAAGTGCTCCAGGATTCTAGGACTTGAAGAAAATATGAGACAATTCCTTTATAATCTTAGAGTGTAGAAGGTGTTGTTGACTAGGACTCAAAATCCAGAAGCCATAAAAAAAGATTGATGACTTCAACCTGATTAAAATAAAAAACTCCGCATGAAAAAAATCACTGTAAAGAAAATCAAAACATAAAAACCAATATATGGGGAAAATATGTATATTTACATTCTGTATCACAGACAGCTAATCTCTGTCAAATATTAAGATCAGTCACAGAATAAAAAAAGAATACAGATTGAACAGAGAACCACAGAAAAAGGAAAACCAAATGACAACACATTTATCCACACTGAGAAGCAGTATGCTCATACGCTGTAACTCAGCCACGTCAACCGAAATTACAAATGCATATCTCATATTCTCTAATCCAGAGATTCCATTTTTGAAAATTTGTTTATAAATACACTTATGTACATGTGAGACTACCCAAATTCCTATCACTAGGGCACCGGTTAGGCAAAATATGGCATGCCCATATAAGGGAATTCTGCAGGATAAAAACAATTAGGGAAGTTCTATATTTTGATATGGAAACATCTCCAATTAAATGAAAAAAGTCAACTGCAAAAGACTGTGTCTAACATTCTATCTTCAGAGTAAACAGTGGGGGAAAATTTCTTTGTATTTGGTTTCTAGAGACATAACGAAATTCTGAAGGTAGGTACATGTCTTCTAAGAAACAATGCTCTAAGCTCCTTCCAGGAGGCAGGGGCCAGAGCAGAAGGATGGCTCCAGGCCTCACACTCTGACGTCAGAACCCCCGGCAGGCTCCACTTCAAGGCTCGGTTACAGCCTTAACCGTCAGGCTGCTCCCTGGGCTTAACGAAAACAGGCGAATGTTTTCATCCATTCATTTCCCTACCTTAGGGAGGCAAGAGTTGGCAAGTTTTAAGAAATACATAAACTGGTAATTGTGAATTTTTTATTCAAGAGGCCACTGGGTGTTTTCCCTTGAAGCTCCAAGAAATCTTGCTAACCAGGCTAGTTCTGTTGCAACATTGTATCATTTCCACTTTCTGTGTTTCAGGAAATATTAGCTGTCATCAAGGCCCAGACAGCAGTAACAGCATGAGTCAGAACTTCAGAGCCAGGCAAGAGGTGAGAGAATGAATGGCTGAATTACCAGAATTCAGAACTAAATGTTTACTTAAAAAAAAAAAAAACCTCAACACTAAAATTGGATTTATAACTTAGAGAATGCCCTGGACAGAGAACAGGTAAAGCCGATTTCATACCCCGAGTGCCTGGAGGGCAGGAGCACTTGAAATGGTTCACCAGGTCAATGCAGGTGCCCCCATTCTGGCACGGCTGATTCTGGCACTCATCCACTTCAAACTCGCAATTGACACCCTGGTATCCTGGGACACACTGCCAGGAGCAAACAAAAAGGACAAGAAATATTGGACCATCACTGGAAACAGACTACGAGAGCAAAGGAGATCTGGAGCATTACTGTGACCCTCTGCCCCCCACGCTCCCCCCAGCTCTCGTCTGTCTCTCTGACATCGTCACACTCCCAATAATCCTCCTGTGCTGGGCTGACTGCAGCTTACCAGCACTCACCTACACCAGCTTGAACAGCTACTTGAAAGGAAGGCAAGGACTGAATATCAAGGGATATTTCAGACACGACCCTTGTGCAAAACCTCTGTCCCTCCCCTATGCAGGTTGCTATCTTTAAAATATGTATTCCTTTGTGTATGATGAGGATGTCTGTGTGGATGGTAGTAAAGACACTGCATTTACTCATCTCCAAGTGGAGCAAACTACATGTATGTGTGAGAGACTGGCTGAGATAGAGGTGAAGGCAAGGGAGGCAGGCTAGCAAGCTAGAGTAAATCTTGGTGTTTGAGGGACTTCAGGGGGGACCAAGAAAAAAGCTATTGACCATGAGGTGGCTTTACTTGCGCAATGCTGTGACAGGTGTCAACGTGGGGGAAGACCCTCATAGCAGGAGCTCATCCCTTAGAGAAAGGAGGATAGGGAGAGGAGGGCAAGTGAGCTCCAAGGGAAGGGGTAATTGAGAGGGGCCTAGGTGTCTCGTGATGTCACTCAGCAGCCAGGCTGGAGTCTCTGCGTTCTGCAGAGAGCTGTGAAGGGCAGCAGTGGCTTGGGGTCTTTACATTCTAGGGCTTATTTTAGCTGTGACTAGCAGGTATTGGGTGCTGTTTTACAGAACATATAAAGCAGGCAGGCTCAAAATAGCTAACAATCTGCTTATTACAGCTATGTTTAAAACATGGATGTGTACAATTTTGAGTTTAGCACTGGTGACTTTTGAGCTAACAGGTCCCAGGCTACTATGAAGAAATAACCTAGGGGCAAATATCAGCAGTCATCTTTGGCTCATTTCTGAGAGGTAGAGAAGCAAAGCTGTTCTCAGTGTTGCTTGGTGGCCTGAATTGGTATCAAATTTATGTCTCTGGTATTGTGTTAACATCTTCCTGAAACCATTATCAGCCCAGACATTAAGAAGACAGTGACATGTCCCTTAGAAGACACACACTTCCTCAAATATACACATGCAACAATCAGTATAGTGCTACACAGAACAGGCTGAGCAACATTTTTTGAAAGAATTACGAGTTGGTTGATCAGCGACTATACAAAGATGGCATGGGTCAAAGGGACACTCTTCGAAGTAGCTTCTCCTATCTCACCTGCTTCTCAGGGCAATGCCGGGGGCTCTGGTGGGCCTGTGGAATGCACTCTGGTAGTGAATAATGGCTTTGAATCCTGGAGGCAACCCTTGCAAGTGACATGGTTCCAGAACTTTGCGAAAATATCTTACTAGAGCTATGTTAACTTATTGCACAGGGGACTGAAAGAACCAGTAATGAGTGAACACTGTCATGGTGATTGGTTAAAAAAAGTGTATAAATTTGTACAGATAAAATGTAAGCAGCTAAAGTCATTATCTTAGCGTTTACAATAGTTGCACCATCTTCTGGGAAGTCTCCGATGTGCACAGCTTATCTTACCTCACATCTGTATCCACCAATGAAGTCCTGGCAAGTGGCTCCATGCTGGCAGGGGTTGGACGAGCACTCGTTGAGCTGCTCCTCACAGTAGCTCCCCGTGTAGCCCAAGGGGCACTGGCAGCGATGCGAGTTGCCAGCATTGATACAGACGCCTGAGTGCTGGCACAAGCGGTCAGGGGGCAATCCTGGGAGACGCCGTGGAGGAAGAGACACCACAGAAGAGCATGTGACATGTCAGGTTCGGAGCAACTAATGAGCAAACTAAGCAGGCCAGCTCACAAATCTAACTTTATTCTTGTCTAATTCATGACACTTAACGCCAGATAGGTATCGAAAATAAACAAGCCCTGAAAGTGTAATATGCCTTCATTTCATTTAAAATACATTTCTTATTCTTATTGTAGTTGACATACAATATTATACCAACTTTAGGTGTACAACATCATCATAATTCAACATCTATATGGCCTATGAAGTGATCACCACCATGATAAATACAGTAACCATCGGTCACCATACAAAGTTTTTATGATATTATTGATTATATTCCCTATGCTGTACGTTACATCCCCAGGACATTTATTTTATACTGTAAGTTGGTACCCCTGAATCCCCTTCATGTTTTTAACCCATCTCCCCACCTCCTCCCCTATGGCAACCAACAGTTTGTTTTCTGCATCTGTGAGTCCATTTCTGTTTTGTTTTGTTTTTTTTAGATTTTGCATATAAGTGAGACCATACAATATTTGCTTTTCTCTGACTTATTTCACTTAGCATAATACCCTCTAGATATCTATGTTGTCACAAATGGCAAGATTTCACTCTTTTTTATGGTTGAGTAATATTTCCTTGTACAAATGTATACCACATCTTCTTTATCTATTCATGTATGATGAAATATGCAATGGGAAAAAGACAGTCTCTTCAATAAATGATGTTTGGAAAACTGACCAGGTACATGGAAAAAATGAAACTCTACTGCTTCCTTATACCATATACAAAAATAAACTCAAATTGGATTAGAGATTTAAATGTAAACCTGATCATGAAACTCCTAGAAATAAACATAGGCAGTAAACTCATTGACATCAGTCTTAATAATATATTCTTTTATGTGTCTCTTCCAGCAAAGGCAACAAAAGCAAAAATGAACAAAAGGAACTACATCAAACTTAAGTGCTTTTGCATAGCAAATGAAGCCATTAACAGAGTGAAAAGACAACCCACTGAATGGAAGAAGATATTTGCAAAAGATATATCTGATAAGGGATTAATATCCAAAATATATAAAGACTCATAACATTAAAACAACCAAAACCAGCTTGATTTTTAAAATGGGAAAGAGGACCTGAATAGACATTTCTTCAAAAAAGATGCAGAGATGGCCACCAGACATATGAGAAGATGCTCAACGTCATTAATCATAAGGAAAATGCAAATCAAAATCAGTGAGATACCACCTCACACCCATTAGAATGGCTATTACCAAAGAGTCATTAGGTAACAAGTGTTGGCGAGGATGTGGAGAAAAGGGGACTGTTGGGCACTATTGGTAGGATTGTAACTGGTGCCACCACTACAGGAAACAGTATGGAGGTTCCTCAAAAAATAAAAAATAGAACTACCATTTGACCCTGTAATTCCACTTCTAGGTATTTATCCAAAGAAAATGAAAACACTAATTTGAAAAGATATATGCACCCTTATGTCCATCACAGAATTATTTACAACAGCCAAGATAAGAAAGCAAGCTAGGTGCCCACTGGTTGATGAATGGATAAAGAAGAAGAGGCATACAGATACATTTCTTTTTGGACTTTCTAATCCTGTGCTTCTGCCCTTTTATCTCCTGTCTCAGACCCTTTCTCCAGAGCCTTGCCCACCCCATACTGTCTGCCCTTCCTTCTCATCCCACAGTGATAACATCTACCCTAAGATGACATGGGCCAGGCAGTACTTCAGGGGATGACCCTGGAGCCTGAGAAGGCCTGACTTACCTCTCTGGGAGGCCGCCACCTCACAGGACACATTAGGCACATCACAGTAAGCACCAGTCCATCCGGATGGACACAGGCACCAGGACTCTGCTTGTTCCTGAACGCAAGTGCCTTTGTTTTTACATGGAGACCTACTACAGAGGTTCATCAGGGTCTGAAAAAGGGGCATATACACATGTCAACATCCACACATGCACGTACCAGAAATGAAGAAAATAAGTTACACTGCATCTTAAGAAATCAAAGAAAAGCACGCTAATTAATTTTTTAAAGCCCTCACCTAAGCCTTAAACTAGATCCAGCGTTCCCGAGTAATGTAATCACTTTATACAGTCCAATTCCTCTTAGCTCTGCTATTTAACAAGTTCTTAACACGGAAATTGAAGAATGTGAGGAAGCCCACTAGGTTGAAGTTATTCCCTATATCGTGATTATGTCTCGATATGTGGCCATCCTGCAGGGCTGGAAAGCAAAAGAGCCAAAGCTGTCCCACAGGTAACTAACTCCCTGTGCTGATCCTGCGTGAGAAATCCACACGGGTCCTGAGCCAATCTGTGGTGAACATGACTAAAAGAACTCACAGCCTATTAATAAACCTAAATGGCATCAAACAGAGTATTTTGAGGGGAGAAAATCAGGCTCATGAAAAACATGAGGCAAGAGTGCAAGCAGACTGGCGCTTTTCTCCACAGTTTACGTGTGAGGGCGGGGGGTGTGGGGGAGGCTTGGCCTCTGGGGAGAGGAAGGCAAATTCACAACATGGACTGTTTGTGAAAGAAGGGGCCACCGGGGAAAGGACAAAAGGCTCCACCAGCATTCATAATTTCACACCAGGAGGATAAGCCGAAGCCCCTGAGGAATGTCCTCCTGATCCACAGAACTGACAAGCTGTTTAATGTGCAGAGCTGGTAATGTCTGCATGGTCAATATGGACAAAGTCTTACTGAAGTGCTACTATAAGGCCACTTTAACAGGTAAAATGGCATAAAGTTAAATACACTGTTTGGTGTGCAACCTTAAACGGTTACTTTGTCCCTCTGGGAAGTCCTGCTGGGACTTCCATGAAATGAAAGGCTAAACAAGTTGATTCTGCGGGGTCCTTCCAACCTAACAGTCTATAAAAATGTATACTTATATATTTGAATTTAAATGGTATGTGAATAGCTTGGTTTTGAGAATGGTACAACATTGTAAGACATGGTACTTATTATCCCCTTAGACATCATATCTGACTTTCAAAAATTTAATTTTGATTGTTCTTTTTTCCCTTTCTGTATTTCCAATATAAATAATATCTATATGCTTATTTCCTACATGTATTTTTCTGTGGTTCTCAGTTAGCCTGTTAACAACAATCTTACATTTGTTAATCTGTATAATCTTGCC
Source organism: Anoura caudifer (assembly GCA_004027475.1). Taxonomy (NCBI): domain Eukaryota; kingdom Metazoa; phylum Chordata; class Mammalia; order Chiroptera; family Phyllostomidae; genus Anoura; species Anoura caudifer. The sequence goes on from PVKU01001744.1 coordinate 40,440, forward strand.
AGTTGTCACTATTTTGGAATCTACTAGCTATTAAAAAGTTAACTTGATTTATCTCAGGGACATCCCTGAGACCTGGAATCTTCTCTTTTAGGAGGGGCTAATTCCACCTAGAAAAGAAGCAGGTATAATACTTTGCTCTTCTGAGGAGGTGGAGTGAGTGGCCTGGAATTTAATTACCTGACAGTTTTTCCCAGTATAGCCCCAAGGGCAGGTGCAGCGGTAGGAACCCAGGCCATCAACACAAATTCCTTCATTCCGGCATGGGTGAGAGTTGCATTCATTGATCTCATGGAGGCAGAATGGGCCAGTGAAGCCCACAGGGCATAAGCATGAGAAGGAGTTAATCCCATCGACACATGTGCCACCATTGAAACAGGAGCTAAGAAGCAAACAGAGAGCACTGTCAACTGTGTAGTCTGGTCCTGTTTAAAAAGCAAGGTTCCTGAAATCTAGGATGTGACAGAGACAAATACTCCTGAGCATCCCAAATTCCTACAGCCAGGACACTTTACCTTTTTCCAAACTAGACTAGTTGCCAATCGGTCTTGAGTCCCAGCTTCCTTTCCAAAACCAAGAAGCTTAGAGAGGTATTTAAAAGGCTGAGTTAATGACAGATTCCCAGAGAAAGTCAACTTTCCAGATTTTACCCAGTCCTTCCACATATCATATTTCCTTTTATCCTTAAGTCAACTTAATTTATAAGAAAAGTGCTAAGTAGATAGCTATTGACGCTACATTTCTTTATGAAAGAGAAACACAACAATTTTGTTCATGATAATAAAAAAGAAACAGACCTTCCAGAAATTACTTAAACAGTGATAAAAAATCTGCAAATAGAAAATTTTAAATTGTTGACTAATAGGAACAAGAGACAAAGAAGAAAATTTTTCTTTTGTTCAGAATCACGTGTGTATCTCTTTCAGTTCCCTAAGTAAGAAATAAATGATGATCCATTCCACGAAGCTTGTCAGTCTGACCTTTGACCTGCTAACGCCACGTCTAGGAAGAATCAGGACTGGGTAACAGGAGATGATTATGGACTGGGACCCAGGTGGATACCTTACTCTGCCCCACAATCCCAGCTATTGCGCTCCTTCTTTCCCATACAATGCTGGGACACAAGCGCGTAGGGTTGCTCACCTCTCAGTGCATTCGTCGATGTTGTTCTCACAGTGGACTCCTTCATATCCCGCCTGGCACTTGCAAGTATAACTGTTCACATAGTCAGAGCAGGTACCTCCATTCTTACAGGGTTCGCTCAGACACTCATTCATGTCTGTCTGACACTTATCCCCAGTGAAGCCCGGAAGGCACAGGCAGAAGAAAGCATTCACTCCATCTACACAGGAACCTCCATTCTGGCAAGGATCTAAACCATTACAAACAAGAATTAGAGCTCTGAACCGCATCAGCAGTTTAATCTTAGACTCATAAAGGTGAACTGAGTCACACTAAGTAGTAACAATTCTGACTTTCCTATACTTGTACTTTTCCTTATCTCTTCATCCTGACTCCTCCATTTGTGAAAATGAACGCAATAACACTTGCCTAGTTGATAATTGGGATGAACTTCACATATACCGCTAAGAGTTTTGCAAAATTAATAGTCATAAAATGTGCATTCATCCCTACACATATGTGCCCTAAACACACAGAATTTCAGAAAGTCAATAGGAACTTTTAAAAGTGGTACATGACAATGGAGTAGGTTGGACAGGACAGAATACATAGTAATCAGCCTCCTGTGCTGACCTATCTTTCTTTCCTTTCTTTTCCCTCCCCTTCCTGCCATTTACCCTGCCTTCCTTTCTTCTCTGTTTTTATTTTTTAGGTCTAGGTAGAACTAGGAAACAAAGGTAATTTTGGGTTTAAATATCACATAGCTCAGTCTTAGAACACCTTACACTCACACCAGTTAATCAACAAACTTTGAGCTACCACCATGGCACTGTTCTCTGCATTTTGATGGCATTCAAATCAGAAGAAAAACAAGACGTAGCCCCTGCTCTTAAGGACCTTAAAATATAATTGCAAAGGCAGGTTATAAACATAAAAAGAAAACTAAATACCCAGTGGGTGATGGAGCCCTATTTTATAAGAGGAATATTTAATATGACGTATTCATCTATTAGGCTACTTTCATTTTGAGGCTCATCTGTAATCTCTACTAGAGCAATTGTAAAAATCATATCATCCCTTCTAATTCACAGTACGCAGTACACAACTACTATAATTTCCACAGCATCATTTAGGAAACTCATCATAATTTAATGAATTATTTTAAACTAAATATAAACATTGCAAGTCCTACTTCAAAAAAGAAAAAACTTCAAATATTGAAAAATTTGACTGAGATACTATGTACAAAGGAATCCAAATAGTTTGATGCCACTCTCTTAAATTTCTCCATCAGTTATACCTAGAACATACTAAATTGCAATAATGCAAGAAAATAAATTAAACTGCATATGGATTTCAAAAGAAATAAAGGATATAGTGGTTGTATTTACTTAGAGGTAACATGATTATTTCTGTAAAAAAATCCTAGAAATCTAAATTAAACTTGTAGCTAAACTAATCTAGAATTAAAAGTGAGTCTAGCAAAAATAGAAAATAAAATTAGTCTTTAAAACCTTTAAAACTCACACTAACTGCAAAGATTAACTCAAAATAGATCATTGATCTAAAGGTCAGTGCTAGAAGTATGTAACTTTCAGAATAATCAAAGAAGATAAAAACCTCAGTGACCTTCGGTTAGACAAGATTGATTAAACATGATATGAGAAAAATGAGCTATAATAGAAAATTATAGGTATATTGAATTTTATCTAAAGAAAACTCTTCCTCTTAAAAAAGTCAAGCAAAAACTATAAATTGGCAGAAAATAGTTGTAATGCAAATATATGACAGAATATTTATCTAAGACATAAAGAACTCTTTTAATTCAGTAATAAGACTTTCAATTTTTCAATTGGGCAGAAGATTTGAATAGATACCACACTAAGTAAGATATACAGCTGGCCAATAAGCACATGAAAGATACTCAACATCATTAAGAAATAGGAAAATGCAAGTTAAAACCACTGTGAAATACTATACGCACCCACTAGAATAGCTAAAATTAAAATGTGTACTCATATCAAGCGTTTCTGGGGATGTGATTTAACTGGAACAATCATTCTCATACAATGCTTGTAAGAATACAAGCATGGTACAACTACCTTAGAAAATATTTTGGCAATTTTGAAAAAAGTTAAATATATACCTACTACATAATTCAATTATTTATCTGTCATCTAGATATTTACTCAAGAGAAATAAAATCACACGTCCACACACACTCATTCATAGCAGCTTAATTTGTAATACCCTGAAACTGTAAAAAAGCCAGATGTCTTACTAGTGAGTTGTAGTATCTCCAAACAATGGAATACTATGCAGCAATTAAACAGAATGAGTTATTAATACACACAATATGGATGAGTCTCAAATAACCTGCTGAATGAGAGAAGTCACATTCCCTCTCCCTAAGAAAGAGTTTGTATCATCTGATTACATTTACACAAAAGTGTAGCTCTGGCCGGTGTGGCTCAGTGGACTGAGTGCCAGCCTATAAACCAAAGGGTTGCCGGTATGATTCCCAGTCAGGGCACATGCCTGGACTGTGGGCCAGGTCCCCAGCAAGGAGCACGAGAGGGGCAAAGACACACTGATGTTTCCCTCCCTCCCTCCTTTCCCCTCTCTCTAAAGGTCAATAAATAAAATCTTAAAAAAAAAAATAAAACTGTAAAAATTCTCTAATGACAGAGGTAGATCGCTGATTGCCTAGAACAGGGAAATGGAAAGAAGGGTTAAATTACAAGAGACGAGAATACTTTTAGGAGGTTGGATATGTTCATTAGCTTAAGTGATAGTTTCAGTTGCCATATATCAAAACCCACTGAACTATACATTTAAAATATCGGCAGTGTATTAAATGTTAATTATACCTCAATAATCAGCTTTAAAAAAAGAGCTATCATATCATTGTCCCCACTTTGTCAATGTAAATCAGTAAGGAAATGATTAAAACAGAGTCTGTTGTCTTAACTCCTAAAGCTACTAGCTTCAAAAAGATTGTAAAAATACTAATATTAGAGACACACGAAAAACTACTGAGGTGGCCAGTCTTAGCATGGAGGGGCGGTTGCCTCCAGGCCAGGCCTGTGTGCTCTTCTGTGCCCGGGGGGCGTAGGAGCTGGCTAGCATACTCACTTGCTAGGCAGTCGTCGACGTCCTCCTCACAGTCCACACCACTGAAGCCAGGAGGACACTCGCACATGTAGCTGCCCTGCGTGTTATGGCAGAGACCATGGTTCATGCAGGGCTTGGAAGCACACTCATCAATGTCAATTGTGCACCGCTGACCTAGAAACACAGGGACAATGAATGGTCCAGTCTTGGGAAGCTCATTCCCACAGAAATTTACGTGGCGCCTGAGCTGCAGCAGGGGTAGATGGGGCTACTCCAAGGGTATCCTGGTTAGTCTCCTGCTTTGGGAAGTCCCTTTAGGCTTCTGTGCTCCTGGCAAGTTGCTGCCCAGGTGCTAAAATTCCCTGTAGGACATTGTGGTTTCAGACTCAGGCTGGAGTCCTCCAGCCTCTACGGTACCCCACAGACATGCAAAACGGAAAGGTTTTCTGAGTCGCTGCAGTTAGCAGCTCCTCTACAAGGCCAGCGTTAGTGACAAACACCAGGGCTTTCCATGCATTCTGATGACCTGACCACTTTACAAACACTTTTGGTTTCCCCACTCCCATGTTGTTACCTTGCCAGCCAGGAGCACACAGGCAGGTGTAACTCTCAAAATTCGGTGCCTCTTTGCAAACAGCAGCATTCTCACAAGGGTTTGGGGAACAGGGAGCCAATACAGTCTGACAGTTCTTGCCTGCAAAGCAAATGACAGGGTTTATAACAGAAAATTAGCCAAAGAAAGTACAACTTCCCCAAATTCTAAACCAAAGGATGCTCTCCAAATGCAAGTTTAAAGTAGTGGTTAAGAGCTTTGGAATCTGAGAGTCTTATGGTCCTTTGAGTCTTGACTCTGACTTGACTACTAATTGTGTGGCCTCAGGCAAGTTATTTATATTCTCTGAGCCTTCCACATAAGTAAAATGGAAATTAGGATGGTACCTAATAGAAGCTTTTTGAGGATTAAATGAAAAAATGCTTGCAACGTCCTTATTAGCATAGAGCCTGGCATGCAGAGTGAGTACTTAACAACTGGTGGGCTGCTGTCATCTTCCCGTTATTATCATGAGCAGTTACAAGCATTTGGACACCTACATCAATCAGGAGCAATGGTTTCTGCATCTCCAAAGCTAAGATTCAGCTACTCAGAGGCTTAGCCACACAGATCTCCCTTCATGTGAGCAGAGAAGCAACAATGTGGCCTATTTCTCACAGGCCTCTGCTGGCCTATTCCAGAAGGCAATGAGGTTGACCAGAAGGCCATCTGAGGTGGGAAATAGTAAAGTAATTCTGATGCCTAGTAACAAGTCTCCTTATACTAACATTGGCAACATGACATCATTTTTTACTCATCAATATTTTTTGCCTTAGAGTGCTAAAGATAAGCTTCCAGGAACAAAAAAAAGGATGGTCTATTTAAAAGGGAGATGAAGTTGTTTTTAAAGTCAAGTTACAACTAACTCGATTTAAAATTTTATCCTAAAATTTTGTATTCAGAAAGAAAAGAAAATAACCACAAATTTCACTGATCCCCACCCAGATTTCAACGTGCCTGGTCACAAGAGTGGCTCACAAGGGGAAGCAATGTTGTTAGTTCCCTTTATGCTGGTCTAAGTCAATGACATGTAGAACCCTTAGCTATCAGCACTGAAATTTTACCTGTGTAGGCTTTCAGTCTAATAAAATTTCTCAAAGATCACGCACAGTAAATTCTTTTATTGATATCCCAATCTGAAGAAAAACAACAGCTAGCATATTGTCAAATATTCTTATAGTATCTGAATAGCAAGAAGACAAAATAAGTAATTCCCAGATGAACTGTACACACCAGTCACACTCAGATAAGTCTATGATGCGGCTGAGTACAGTCACATCTGTTTACATCTCCCTGCAGCTGTCAACTGTCAGTCTTTGTGAGCCTCTCACTACCAACAGGTGTTGTCAGCACTGTTGCTACAAAATGACATGATACAGACTGTCTTTGGGGATAGCTAGGGATTTCCAATAACTTTGATTTGATCAACCAAGCTGGCTAAATGCCATTTCCCTACAAGAACATTTCTTCTAAAGTGGGGCAAAGGGAACAATGTAGCATCAAGTCTTTCAGGTCACAGAGTCATGCTCATGGCCACTTCACCACTCGTCACTGCTTAGAGTTACTAGTAATGGCTACTATGAACAGCCCAAGACTCCAAGGTAGTGAGGACTTGGCCATGCTCAGAACTGCATGCTGCACACTGGAGAACCATGCAGAGCTACCATCCATGTTTCTATCTGTTCCCCAAAAATGAAGAAAATGGATGATGAGGAGGTAAAGAAGCCACACAAATACAACCAATCACAAGATGGCAGTAACATTACAGGAAAACACAAAACAGAAAAGTCCAAGCACACTCCTAAAATACCACCTGAACCAAAGAACACCTGGAATGAAATGAAGTCACACCCATGTCTTCTGCTTGTGGTCGCCATCCGAGACAGTACCCCTCTGAATGAGACGAAGACGTACTGAATGTGAGGAGGAGAGGAGCAGGTAAGAGGACAAACTGTGGATTCAGAGACTTGGGGGCAAATCCTAGACCTATCACCTATCTGTGACCTTCAGCAAGTAACCTCTCTTTGCCTCAGCTTCTTCATGTCTAAAACGGTCACAGGTAGAAAAGAAAAAAGAAAAAAGCAAATGGTGACAGGAACTTATATTTGCAGAATTATTGTGAGCACTAAAGTAAATAATCCAAAGTATATAAAGTGTCTGGCACATAGTAAATTAGCAGTAAGTGGTGGCTGTGTTATCGCAACTAAGACTGAGAACAGGTCCTGGAGACACTGGGTCCATTCACATAGTCAACTATATGTCAGTTCCAACCTCACATGATGAAAATAAATTCCAACCCTACAGTACAAGGAAGGCAAATGAGTCTCCTTGGTACTTGCATCGAGGGAGACCACAGTGTTTCCTCAGAGCTCAAGATCCATTCAGGGAGGGCAGGACGGGCGACCAGGGGTGAGTCCTCAGAGCAGCATCCCTGCCCCACAGATCCCATCTCGGAGACTCGGAGGCTTGGAGGCTTGGAACGCCAAGGTGAGACCCGGCATCCCCTCTGTTCCTACACCTGCAGGGCTCACCTGTGTATGGCAGCACGCAGCGGCAAGTGTAGCCACTTATGTCATCAAAGCAGGTTCCTTGGTTCAGACATGGATTTGAAGCACATTCATTGATATTCACCTGACAGTTAGAGCCTGTAAACCGAATAGGGGAAAAACCAAAAGCAGTGAAACTTTTTGTTAGCCTCCTCATTATCTGAGCTACTAAGCAATTCTCTCAGTGGTAAAAACTAAACAGCTCAGAAACTGCGTTAATTTCTTCAGACCACTGGAGCCCCTGTTCATTCATTTCAGTGACAAGTCCTTGACATACAGTGAGTCAGTAAAAGATGGTGCTCAATTAAAAAGATAAATAGGGGAACAGTATGTTCAATAGCCTGAAAGTCTAATGCACCTCTGAATACCGCACAAGTAATTTCTCAATATTGGACCAAGAAGTTCACTTAGGGCAAAAATTTGTTGCTGTATCCAAATACAGGGTCCAGCAGATGTAACACCTACTTGAGAATGGTTGGTAGGGAAATAATACAGGTCTAATAATTTATAGTTTTAATTTGAACACTTCGCCTAAAATGTCATATGGTGTGCTTGAGTGTGATATTGTTATGTTACAGAATTACATGCTTATGATTTTATAATAAAACATTCTGTAATATGAAAAGGGGTGCTATTTGTGCTAGGACCTATATAAGTTCTCTATACCCAAAGTGTCTGGTCAAGGCTTAAAAAAAGGGTATGTGTTATCAAGGGATAACTTCTTTTTTGAGAAGGAGAGGGGAAAGGAGGGAGAAAGAGAGAGAAACATCATTGTGTGGTCGCCACTTGTACACCCCGAGCTAGGGACCTGGCCCACAACCCAGGCATGTACCCTGACTGGGAATTGAACCAGCAGCCCTCTGGTTCACAGGCTGACACTGGATCCACTGAGCCACACCAGCCAGGGCTAAGGGATACATTCTTAAATACATTAATCAAAGCCTCTGAGTTATGCCCTCTATTCCATATGCACAGTCTCTACCATCAATGTGGTAGTATTTCCTGAAGTCACAAAGCCATCTCTCCCTGATCCAAGACATGAAATCTATTCCCATTATGAAAAAAAGAAAAAGTAAAGAGCATTAATGAGGACTGGGCAGTACCCAACTATTACACACCTTGGGCTCTTCAATAAGGCCTGGCACAGAGCCTTAAAATAGAGGAACTAGAGTACCACAAAAAATGATAATCTGGGATTACAGAGGGCTGGCTATTCAACAGCCATACAAATATGGACTGTGTATTTTGAAGTTTATTTAGTTCATTGATTGGCATGTCTGAATGATATAAAGAAATAAAAGTGCTTTTAAATCTATTTGTTTCTATGATAATTTAATGTAATATATCAGTAAATTAATAATATATGATTTCAGAAAATGTTTCAAGCAATCAAATAAAGTGACTCTGAGGCATACTGATGATTCACAGTAGCCTATTAAATTTTTGACTGGGAAATTCAATGACTAAGTAAATAGAACAGTTCAAATAAAAATGATTTACCCACAGATTTCTCTCTCATGAGTTTCCAAGGAAAAAATTGATGGCAGAAACACCACAGTGACAACTCAAAAATAATTTTACACAGTATCCCCCTATTATGCATTTTTCCAGAAGGCCATATAGAGAACTATGTATCTAAGAATATCTCACCATGTAAGAGAATTTGTGGGAAGGTTTTGAACACATGAATCCTTCCATGATACTACTGCAATCAAAATTACAGTTAGATAACATTTTCATTCTACTACCAATATCTCCTTTGAATTATCATAGAATCAAACCTGCATCAAGAAGCTTACAATTAGAAACCTGTCCAAAGTTGTGTAAATGGAGTCCTAGCTGCTCATCTTTAATAGGAGTGTTTCAATAGCTTACCTTTCTGCTAGGCAGAAAATAGAATCTATAATCTGTTCATGTTTTTATTCCCCATGCACCTTATAAATACTTACTGCTCAAATTATGTTTGTTTGCTACATTAACGGACCAAAAAAAAAAAAAAAAAAAAGGCAGGAAGAAAAGAAATGAGCCAAGAGGTACGCAACAACAAAAGGGCAGAGCAGGGAGATGGAAAGATGCACTTTTGCCTTCACCTTTAAAGCCCTTCTTGCAAGTACACCTGTATCCATTCACCAGATTGTCACAAGTTCCTCCATTCTGGCACGGATTAGAAAGACATTCATTTTTGTCCACTTCACAGTTGGTACCAACCCAGCCTGCATCACAGAGGCACTTGTATCTGAAAGAAGATAATATTATTTACTGTGGAAGATGAAGGTACCATTGAGTCAGAGGTGAATACTGGACTTGGTGAAGACATGAGACACAGAGGAGATGAAGGTAGACTAATCTCATCTAGGGACCTATACGTGCATCACCATGGACACGGTGTGAAGCACGTGGGCCCATCTGAAGTAAAATGACCTTCCTGGTGCTTCCCTACTTCACAAAGATGCTGGAGAAATTAATAAATTATACTGAGCTTCCACACATAAATAGTGGTTGATACAACATATTGGACCAATCAATCTGAAAGATACACTAACATGGATAAACCTGCACGTGTTTTTCTTATATATAAAACTAAAGTAAAGCAAGCCTTAAGATCATTTGTTTCTTAGGCAAAACAGACACCCAGGAAGGAGATTAGTATCAGAGACTCTAAGCCACTCTGAAGATCTGGAATGTCTGACTTATGAGATATGCTTTGTTCTGAAACCCTGCCCCAGAAAGCACTTAGGATACTGAGTAGGAAAAGGACCAAAAATGGGGGCATGGACATTGCTCACAATTTGAACATTATTAGCAGTTGCTATGTGGCCTGGAGATTCTTAGGAAAAATGTGGATGGGTTGGGATGCTCTGGAGGCTGCCCTACTTAGAAGCAGGAATACTGAAGAAAATCATCTTGGAAATGACTCAATTTCCCATTCTCCTCTGAACACACTCTTAATTCTTTCACCTTTTGTGAGTATGGCCCTGTCCTCTGGCAAGCATGGCAAGAGGGCAGGACTATCTCATGGAACTTAATGTCACATTCTATGATTCTAGAAAATTATCTACCAACACATCATGTAACTCTATAGGGCTTGCAAACTGCAAACATTTTATCAGGGCCATGTCTAAAGTGAGCTGAGACCAACTCTACTTCAGAGGCACACAGTGGTAATGCATTAGAACAGAGTTGAGCTTTTTTAAACAGAAAAAAATCAAAGAGAACATCATGCAAAACTCAATCTTGTGATAGGTGTTCAAAGCACAGCTGCTAAAGACTCACAAAACCACCCTGGACTCCTCCCACATGCTGACTACCCACATGAGAAAGACTTCCCTCCTTATTTTCCACCAGCTCAGTGATGGAAGGTAAGGAAAAGGGCAATTTGGAAGACTATGATACAGACTCCCAAACTCTTCAGCCAAATCTCAGCTCGAGTCATTGACTGACTTCTGCAGGGTATGGCCAGAACTTAACCCCAACTGGCTTGACACACGTCAATAAGAAACTATAACTGCATGGCAGCTACTCACCCTCTGAGGCCCCCAGTACAGTTCCCGTGGATGCAGGGATTGCTCAGGCACTCGTTCACCTGTGAGTAGCAGCTGGGGTGATGGGGTCCCTCAGGGCATATACAGCGGAAACCATTCACATCATTGATGCATGTTGCACCCTTGCGACAGGGATTGGAGGCACACTCATCAATGTCAATGTTACATCTCTGCCCTGCAGAGAAGGGAGACAGTTTTTGTCAAACCCAAAATGCTTAGGGAATAGATACAGAACCGAGATATGCTGTATCGATGCCTTCATCTGTACAGACACCAAATGGCACTTACTTAAGGAATAAGACACCCCAAAGCACTTAGTGCCATGAGAGGAAGCAGCAAATAGCACTGTCTTTTGAAAATGAAGAAGAGTGAACAAAATGCTGGAATGATGCTGTAGTGTGTGACATATTGGGTTGGCCAAAAAGTTTGTTTGGTTTTCTCCATAGGATGGCTCTAGTAGCACTTAGTTGTCTTTAACTTCATTCAAAACAATTTTGTTAGATTGTATTGTGACAACTGTCATATCAGCGTGCATCACAAGAAACATCAAAATTGGTGAAGTTTTGTGTAGCCATTTCAATATTGAAGATGGAAGAAAATATGCAATACTTCCAGCATATTGTGCTTTATTATTTCAAGAAAGGTAAAAAAGGAACTGAAATGCAAAGAAAAGATTTGTGCAGAGTCTGGAGAAGGTGCTGTGACTGTGTCAAAAGTGGTTTGCAAAGTTTCATGCTGGAGATTTCCTGCTGGACGATGTTCCATGATCGAGCAGACCAGTTGAAGTTGATACTGATCAAATTGAGACATTAATTGAGGACAAGCAATGCTATACCATGTGGGAGACAGCCAACATATTCAAAATATCCAAATCAATAAAGTTACTGGTGAAAGAGAAAAATGTCTTTTATTTTATGGAAAAAACTAAATGGGCTTTTTGGCTAATCCAATGTATTTCTTCTTCACTCCATCTTAGAAAGGAAGAAACTGCATAAGGATTTAGAAAGAGAACATCTTAACTGTACAAGAACAACAATTAAAATAAAAAATAAAAATAAATTAAAAAAAAAGAAAGAGAACATCAAAGTTACCAAAGTACTTGATGGTGCTCTGAGTACACTCAAAGAAGCTTATTTTATCACTGTTCTCAGTTGGTTTACTGAAAACTCATCTTTCTTAGTCAACCTCTTATAATATATTTCTACATATAGTAAATCTCAACAGGAATGCCTAGTGAATGGACTATTAACTTAATGTTTAACTTGGTTAAAAAGAAAAGCCATTTTGCTTTCACTTTTAGGGTTGTATTAATCCATTACCTGCTCAGGAAGAAGAACATTCTAAATATAATTGTAGTGTCCTCTGATAACTGAGAAAACAATTTGGGGTCTTTCAATCTAGAGCAGTGGTTCTCAAACTTTAATGTGCAAACCAGAGTTGCTTAAAGTACTTGTTTTAAAAGGAGATTCTTAGGGCCTATCACCATGGACTGTGATGGGTAGGGTCCAACAAGTCACACTTTAAATCATGTAGATGGTTCAAATATTACATTTTGAGAAACTCTTATGTAGATAATTATTAGTTTATCATCATGTAATAATGTAATTGCTTAGAATATATGAAACTGAAGTATGTTCTTCCTCTAAAACATACCTAAGATTACACTTTGAAAAAATGTCTACTATAACTTTAACATTTATTGCTTTAAAATGAATAGAATGTGCCAGTTACATGAGTTTTACTTTGTTAAATTTTTTTAATCCTCACCTGAGGATATGTTTATTGATTTGGGAGAGAAAGAGGAAGGGAGGGAAGGAGGGAAGGAGGAGGGAAAAGGAAAGAAGGGGGATGGAAAGGGGAGAAAAATGAGAGAAGGGAGAGAAGGGGGAGAGGGAGGGAGAGAGGGAGGGGGGAAGAGAGGGGGAGGGGGAAGAGAGGGGGAGGGGGAAGGGGAAGCGGGGAGAGAGAGAAACACTGATTGTTGCCTCCTATGTGCACCCTGACCGAGGACTGAACCCACAACCTAGGCATGTGCCCCAACTGGAAATTGAATCCACAATCTTTTGGTGTACAGGACAATGCTCTAACTGAGCACCCAGCCAGGGCAGCTCTGTTAGATTTTTAATAATTGAGATTTAACTGTATATTCCAAGATTATATAAAAATTTAAAATAACCCATAATTCTGTAAATGAATGGCAACAAGGAACTATTATGAAGGAATTTACAAATTTCAAAGAATACAATGTTCTGACTCAGAAAAAAATATGTATTTTTATTTAAGAAAGAGTAACCCTGCATTTAGAACAGGAAATTCCAAATGAAATAGACACACACCCCTTTAAAGTATGGGTATTAACATTTTTTCACTCTCCATTGCTCTCTAAACCATGATTGGTGGTATTTGTGGTAAAGACCCATAATCTGGTAGTGGTTACTGTTTCCCTCTTAAGTGTTTTATTAATAACTTATTTTAAAATATGACTTCCTTAGCCTCAACCACTGATTTTTTTTAGATGTTTGCCAATGGCACCAAGATGTAAGCCAGAACTCAACTGCAGGGCTATCCTCAGCCTGCAATGCAGTGGAGAATGAGAGAGAAGAGCCTTCATTTTGTCTTTTTTTGGAAGCATCTTCTGAGAAGCCACTCCTTCCAAGTTTTCTTCATTTGCTTTTAAAACTCTTTCCAGAATCAATTTTCAAGCCATCTTTAGCCAGGAGAGTTAAGTGCATCCTTGTGCAGTCTATTACATGACCTGCCAACTGCTTCCATAGCCAGGTCTTACCCTTCGGAGTTTCTACTCAGCATCAGAAATGTCCAGCACAAGGCCACAGACCTATTGGGCTCAGCAGCTACTGAATGAGAAGTTAAGCAATGTTTCTTACCTTATGTTTGATTGCTGTTCAATGAATGAAATCATGGGATAGCTCAGACTGGAGAGTCGGGTTGGATGTTAGAGGTCCTATATTTGAGTTCTAGTCATTTATTCAGCAACATTTAGTGAGTATTTCCAGATACTGTCTTAGACACAGGCTGAAAAGATGATTAGAAAGGTCCCAGCCTCCTAGGAGCTCACAGTCCTAGCTGTGTGACTCAGCAGCTGATAACATGGACATAAGCTCTATCTCTCAGTTGCCTCATTTACTAAATGGGGATAATAAAACTTCCCCATTTACCTTTTTTGTTAATTTTTTATTGGGATATAATGGATGCAATATTGTGTAAGTTTAAGGTTCAATACATTTATATGTTGCAGTATGATCACACCATATTGTTAGCTGACACCGCTATCATGTCTCATAATTATTATTTCTTTTTTGTGGTGAGAGATCCACTCTCTTAGCAGCTTTGATGTTTATAATACAGTATTAACTACAGTCACTACGTCATGCATTACATCTCCAGAACTTACTGATCTACGAGCTGCAGTCTGTATCCTTAAACAGCATCTCCCCAATTCCCCAACCCTTTTCCCAGCCCCCAGGAACCATCATTCCACTCTGCTTTTACAAGTGTGACTTTTTCATATTCTGCATGTAACTGATATAATACATATTTGTCTTTCTCTATCTGACTTATCATGCTTAGCATAATACCCTAAAGATCTATCCACATTATCACAAATGGCAGGATTTCCTGCTTTCTCACAGATGAATAACATTCCATTACACACACACACATATCTTGGCTGCTGTGAATAATGTTGCAATAAACATAAGTGTGCAGATATATCTTTGAGCTACTGATTTTAATTCCTTACGACATATATTCAGGAATGGAATTGCTGAGTCATATGGTAGTTCTATTTTGAATTTTTTGAGGATCCATCATACTGTTTTCCATAACGAATGTACCATTTTATATTCCAACCAACAGTGCACAAGCGTTCCCTTTCCTCTACATCCTAGCTACACTTGTTATCTCTTGTCTTTTTGGTTACAGCCATCCTATCAGGTGTGAGGTGGTATCTCATTGAGGTTTCGATTTTCGTTTCTTAGATAATTAGTGATGTTGAGTATTCAGGTCCTTTGCCCATTTTTTTCCCTAATTCCAAACATTCATTTGTTTTCTTTCATCATTTATGCATTTTTAATGTATATACACTGTTTATACTTGCTTCCACAGTCTTAAATAATTTTCTTATGTATGCAGTCTGGGTTCCTGATTATACTTTAAATCTTTTTAAAAGCATGAACTCATTTTCCACACAACACAATGCTCCCCACTTCTTTTTACATAGGTACAACTGTGCAGGATATGCCATGATTGGGCTTGCTAAGAGCCAGGGAACCAAAGAGAAATTATATGTTCAACATTTGTAAGTTTATAATTTATAAAGATTTATATACTTTATTACTGATTAGAAACTATGGTAAGAGCCTTGGAAAGAGGAGAGATTATAAAACTCCTATCTATGTTTTTTTATTATATTTTGGTAATTTTCCACAGTTCTATAATGGTATTGTAATGAGGATTAGCTATACTGATAGATTTGTTACTCATGATTAGCTTTTCAAATACTATTTGAAAATCACTAGGGTTTGGGAGATCGTGAAGCTTTCGAAACTTCATCTGTTTCTGATGATACTGGATTTCTAAATACAAACAATGACTTACAGTTTAAAATATCATAGTCTGTGGTTAAATCATATAGCCCTGAGAATTAGTGTGAACACTTCCAGTATCGTCTAATTTTCCAATAATATTTCCTAAAATTATGTTTAGCTACTCCTGCTGATTGTTTTTATAACTGAGGTATGATTAAATAAAACATTATATTAGTTTCAGGTATACACATAATAATTTGATATTTGCATATATTGCAAAATGATTACTACAATAAGTCTAGTTAACATCCATCACTGTACGTAGTTAATTACAAAATCATTTTTGTTGTCCTTTGCTTATTTTTAAGTAGATTATTTGCTTCTTTGCTATTGAGTTGTATGAGTTCTTTATATACTTTGGATATTAACCCCTTATCAGATATGTTGCTTTTATAAATTTATATATACTATATATTTTATATATTGTAAATATTTCTCCAGTTCTGTAGGTTGTCTTAAACTTATTGTTTCCTTTGCTGTATAAAAGCTCTTTAGACTAATGTAGTCTCATTTGTTTATTTTTGTTATCATTGCATATGCTTTTGCTTTCTTATCCAACCTATCTTCATTTATGGATATAATGAGAAGTCAGCAAAATAATAAATATGAAGATAAAGCTGAAAAAGTAGTTTGTAAAACTGAAAAGTATTTTATAGAAGTACCACATGATTTCTTTTCTTTAAAAGCTAAGGAGTTTCTCTATTTTTTTTTTAAATATTTTATTTATTTATTTATTTTTAGGGAGAGGGGAAGGGAAAGAGAAAGAGAGGGAAAGAAACATCAATGTGTGGTTGCCTCTTGCACACTCGGCACTGGGGAACCTGGCCTGCAACCCAGGCATGTGCCCTGACTGGGAATTGAGCCAGTGACCCTTTGGTTCGCAGGCCAGAGCTCAATCCACTGAGCCACACCAGCCAGGGTTGATTTCTTGTTTTTCCCATTCAATCAGTAAGTATAAAGAGGTCTGAGAAGAACAGACAGAGTCTTAAAAAAACTGCTTTTGTAAGATGCATTCAGGCCCTTGCTGGTGTAGCTCAGTGCAATGAGCGCGGGCCTGTGAACCAGAGGGTCACTGGTTCGATTCTGGGTCAGGGCATATGCCTGGGTTGCGGACTGGATCCACAGTGGGGGTGCATGAGAGGCAACTACACATTGTTGTTTCTCTTTCTCCTTCCCTTGCCCTCTATATAAAAATAGACAAATAAAATCTTTTTTAAAAAAAGATGCATTCAGGAAAAAAAAAGACTACTGTATATAAGAAACTATCTTTTGCATGAACTTAATGGTAACCACACAAAAAAATTCCAAAACTGAGACACGTAACATAAAAAAGAAACAGAGGGGAAAACATCGTAGAATACCACCAAACTGAAACGGAGAGAAAGAGAAAAGAAGCAACAGAGACATAGAGCTATCAGAAATCAAAAGATAAAGTGTCTATGGGAAATACTCATCCATCAATAATCACCCCCCAAAATGGACTGAACTCATCAATAAAAAAGGCACAAAGTAGCAGATAAGATTAAAAAACAAAACAAAACAAAAAAACAAAACCAACCATATACTACCATTAACAGATACATCTCAGCTGCAAGGAAAAATACAGACTCAAGGTGAAAGGGTGGAGAATGATTTTCCAAGCAAATGGCATTCAAAGAAAAGCAGGTGTAGCCATACTTAGATCTGACAAAATAGATTTCAAGATAAAAACAGTAACAAGAGACAGATATGGACATTTTGTAATGATAAAAGGGGACAATACCTCAAGAAAACATAACACTTATCAAAATATATGCCCCCAACCAGGAAGCACCAAATATATAAAGCAACTACTAATAGACCTAAAGGGAGAAACTGACAAAAATACACAATTACTGCAGGGGACCTAAATGCTCCATTGACAGCTATGGATGGATCATCCAAACAGAAAATCAGTAAGGAAATATCAGCCTTAAATTAGACCAAATGGACATTATCAACATTTAGAGAGCCTTTCCTCCCAGAACAGCAAATTACGGTTCTTCTCTAGTGCACATGGAACATTCTGAAGATAGACCATATACTGGGATACAAAACTAGCCTCCACAAATTTAACAACACTGAAATCATACCAAGCACATTCTTTGACCATAATGCTTTGAAATTATAAATCAACTGTAAAAAGAAAGCATAAAGAATCACAAATATGTGGAGATTAAACGACATGCTACTAAAGAATGAATAGGTAAAAACAAATAAAAGGAGAGGCAAAACATATACAGAGACAAATGAGAATGACAACATGACATAGCGAAACTTTTGAGATGCAGCAAAAGTGGATAATAAAAGGGAAGTTTGTATCATTACAGGCCTATCTCAAAAAAAAAAAAAAAAAAAAAAAAAAAAAAAAAAAAAAAAAAAAAAAAAAAAAAAAAAAAAAAAAAAAAAAAAAAAAAAAAAAAAAAAAAAAAAAAAAAAAAAAAAAAAAAAAAAAAAAAAAAAAAAAAAAAAAAAAAAAAACAAGAAAATTCCCAAATAAACAACCTAACTTTACATCTTAAAGAACTAAAAAAGAAGAACAAATGCAGCCTAATGACAGCAGAGGAAGGAAATAAAATTACAGCACAATGACATTAAATGGAAAACAAAAACACTATACAAAAAATTAATGCAACAAAGAGTTGGTTCTTTGAAAAGTTCAATAAAATTGACAAACCTCTGGCTAAACTCACTAAGAAAAAAAGAGAAGAACTCAAACAAACAAAATCAGAAATAAAAGAGAAATCACAATGACACTACAGATACACAAAGGACTATACAAGAATACTTTAAAAGACTGCTTTGTCTCCAATTTCAATAACCTAGAAGAAATACACATTGTCAGAAATATATAACCTTCCTACACTGAATCACGAAGAACTGGAAAATCTAAATAGACTGATCAAGAGTGAGGACACTGAAGCAACCCTCAAAACCGTCCCCGAAAGTAAAGGAGCATGACCAGATGGCTTCGCTAGTAAATTCTACCAAACATTAAAGAAGATTTAATACTTATTCTTCTCGAATCCTTCCAAAAAGTTGAAGAACTGATACTTCCTAACACATTTTACGAGGCCAATATTATCTTTATACCAAAACCTGGCAAGGATAGGACACACACAGACCAGTATCTGTATGTGTCTTAAAAAACTGCAGATCAGTATCTCTGATGAATACAGATGCAGGAATCCTAAAGAATATACTAGCAAATTGATTATAACAACACATTAAAATACACTTCATGATCAAGTGGGGTTCATTCCAGGGGCATAAGGATAGTTCAACATACACAGTCAAAGTGATACACCAAATTAATAAAATAAATAAAAATCATATGATCATATGACTGGATGCAAAAAAAGCATCTGCCAAGACAGAACATCTATTTATGATTAAAATACTCAATAAAATGGGTATAGAAGAAGAGTATCTCAATATAATAAAGACCATATATGATAAATCCTCAGCTAGTATCATACTTGATGGTGCAAAACTGAAGGCTTTTCCTCTAAGATCAGGGACAAGAATGTCCCCTCTCACCACTGTTACTCAACATGGTACTGGAAGTCCTAGCCAGAGCAACAGCCAAGAAAAAGAAATAAAAGGCATCCAAATCGGGAATGAAGAAGTAAAATAGTCACTTTGGGCAGATGACATGAATATATATATATATATATATATATATATATATGTATGTATGTATGTATATATCTCTACAGACTGCACCCCCCCCCAAAAACAACAACAAAAAAAAAGCTATTAGAAACAATAAACAAATACAGTAAAGTCTCAGGATAAAAAAATCTACTGCATTACTATATACTAACAATGACATTTCAGAAAAAGAAATTAAAAAAACATTCCTTTTGCAAGTTCAACAATAAGAATAAAACACCTAAGAATAAACAGCAAAGGCTGCAAAGGACCTATATTCTGAAACTATAAGACATTATTAAAAGAAACTGAAGAAGACACAAAGAAATGGAAAGATATTCCATGTTCATGGATTGAAAGAATGAACATAGTTAAAATGGCCATATTACCCAAAGCAATATACAGATTTCATGCAATCCCCATCAAAATCCCAATGACATTTTTAAAAAGAAATAGAACAAAAAATCATCAGTTTGTATGGAACCACAAAAGACCCCACCAAAGCCAAAGCAATCCTGAGAAAAAGAACAAACCTGGAGGTATCACATTCTGACTTTGAATTATACTACAAAGTGATGATAATTAAAACAGCACAGCACTGGCAGAAATACAGACACACAGACCAATGGAACAGAACTGAGAGTTCAGAAATAAACCCACATGTCTATGGGCAAGTGATTTTTTGACAAAGATAAAAACATACAATGGAAAAAAGAAATCCTCTTCAATAAACAGTTCTGGGAAAATTGGAAAGCAGCATGCAAAAGAATGAAACAGGCTGCTGTTTGTTGCCATACACAAAAATGAACTCAAAATGGATCAAAGGCCTAAATATAAGACCTGAAACAATAGATTGCATAGAAGAAACACAGGTTCTAAACTTATGAACCTTGGTCTTAGAGAAGATTTTATGAATTTGACCTCAAAGCCAAGGGAAGTAAAAGCAAAAATAACTGAATGAGACTATATCACACTAAAAATCTTCACAGCAAAAGAAACAGTCAACAAAACAAAAAGGCAACCCACCAAATAGGAGAAGATATTTGCATACAGCAGCTCTGATAAGAAGTCAATATCCAAAAGAACTCATACAACTCATCAACAACAAAACAACCCAATTAAAAAACAGTCAGAGGACCTGAGGAGACACTTGTCCCCCCAAAATATACAAATGACCAACAGATACGTGAAAAGTCACTCAACTTTACTAGCTATTATGAAAATTCATATCAAAATTGTAATGAGATACCACCTCACACCCGTTAGAATGGTTATTATCAACAGGACAAATAATGACAAGTGTTGAAGAGGCTGTGGAGTAAAAGGAACCATCACTCACTGCTGGTGGGAATGTAAATTGGTACAGCCACTATGGAAAACAGTATGGAGGTTCCTCAAAAAATTCAGGTGAGAGTTACCATATGACTCAGCAACTCCTCTTCTGGGTATCTGCTCAAAAAATCTGAGTAGATATACAGAAGATACCCATTTATTGGGTATATATCTTTTGAATACCCATTTATTCATAAAGATATATGTACCCTGTATTCATTGCAGCATATTCACAGCGGCAAGGCACAGAAACAACTGAAGAGTCCCTCAATAGATGAATGGATAAAAATGTGGTGCATGTGAGGTCTGTCCAGAAAAAGTCCAACCATTGTTAATATAACGAAAAGGGTTTGAGCTACATTAATGTAAGCTGGCAGCCAAGGAGGAATATGCACATGTAAACAATGACAACTTCATTGTAGTAGTCAGTGGGAGTGGTACACATCACTGAGTGAGCACATGTACTGTGTGGCTGTCACATTCAAAATGATTGAGCCAGTAGAACAATGAATCTTCATCAGATTTTGTTAAGCTTGAACATTCCTCCATGGAAACTATTTGGGTGATTCAGAGGGCCGCAGCTATGGACAACCGATGATTGGTAGCTTCATCACAACAACATGCCTGCTCATGCATCACATCTTATGCAGAGTTTTTTGCAAAACATCAAATCACCCAGGTGATTCGAGCCCTCCTAACAGCCCAGCCCAGATGTGGTGCCCCCCAACTTCTGGCTTTTCCCAAAGCTAAAATCACCTTTGAAAGGGAAGAGATTTCAGAATGTCGAAGAGATTCAGGAAAATATGATGGGGCAGCTGATGGCCACTGGGAGAGCTGTGTGAGGTCCCAAGGTGCCTGCTTTGAAGGGGACTGAGACATCTTTGTCCCATGTACAATGTTTCTTGTATTTTCTTCAATAAATGTCTCTATTTTTCATATTACATGGCTGGATAGCTTCTGGATAGATATATATATATAGCTCAGACAGGAAAAGTCAAGAACCATATTATTTCACTTATATGTGGAATATAAAATGGAAAGAAACAAATAAATAAGACAAACAAAACTTTATAGACAGACAACAGTTTGGTGATTACCACAGGGAAAGGGGTGTGGGAGAAGGTAAAGGGTGTCAAATATATGGTGACAGAAGGAGATTTGACTTTGGGTGATAAACACAATGCAATGCACAGGTTATACATTATAGAACTGTACACTTGAAACCTATATAATTTTATTAATCAATGTTACCCCAGTAAATTTAATTTTAAGAAATTCCCTTAAATCTGTTTAAAAAGTAGTATTAAATAAAACAGAGGAAAGAACAAAGCACCTCACATTCACAGCTCTGAGTGTATACCACAGTTGTCTCTGATATTTTCAGCAGCTGATTTAACTTCCCCCCTGCCAAAAAAAAAAACCTCCCAAAAGACTAGAAAACAGTTCCAAGAACAGGGTACCACCCAGTAACCAAAACATTCCATTTCTTGGTTATGTAGTCTCATGCTACACCTTAAGTTTATTTTAGAATATTTTTAGTCCATGTTCTCCCTCCTTGACCTTCCTGGTTTGCTAAATGTTAAAAAGAGAGAAACTATGATTCACTGATTTTTCCAAAAGGAGAAGGAGGAGGAGGGCTGGGAGGAGATGGAGTAGGAGGAAGAAATCTAGTCTAAGGCTTATATACCTAAAAAGAAACCACCACAGGCACCCACTAGGGCTGCCCAGTGAAGTGGGAACGAGCACAGGCTCTAGATAGGACCCCTGGGTTGGACTCCTAACTCCAGTGCACTGGTAATATTACTCACCCTCTCTAAGCTCTGGTTTTCTCATCAATACCGTAGGAATGATAATAGCAATGACAATTAAATGAGATTAGGCACCGAATTTAATGTCTAGCTCAAAATAAGTCCTTAATAAATGGTAACAAATTTTTATTACCCATTTAAAAAATGTACTTAATATCCTATCCAGCAGAATTTTTGTGTATTCTGTTGGCTGTCACTTAACCTTGGAGTAATAAGTTTCAGGACATAGAAGTACATCTGGCTACCACAAGGAGTGCCAGGCACTAAGTATGAAAACTTTCATTATGCCTGTCTCCTGAGTGATCTCCCATTGAACAGGGGTCATGGTGACCCACGTGGGCCACCAACAATCCTCTCCAGCACCCACAATCATACAAAGCAGGAGAAAAGAACTGTGAAATACAGAGGACTGTAAGTTCCTAGCAGGCGAGAGGCAGACATTTACGTTTACTTGATTCCGACTGCCTTTTGACATTATAGTTTAAAAAGCTCTGAGGGCAGTTCCTCACATTGGTTGCAAATGACCATGTGGTATCTATTAAATGGTCACATCTTAAGTTAGTACCTTCTTGTGTACAGAACTGTCTAGAAAGAATAGGATAGGCAGAGCATATGCTCTCTGATGTTGCCATTAATGATGTTGCCAAGGTATGAAAGGGGCCTCAGGTTTCCTCAGTAGCCTCTAGCACTTTTTGATCTAGCATTTTTTTGGAGAGTAAAAGATAGTTAATCTGATTAACAAAAGAGTAAAGAGAAGATGTGTGTGCACACACATGTGTACATGTGTACATGTGTAAATGCTCTAGGTGCTTATAATTTAAGAAGGATTCTAGCTGACTTTATTTTAGGCATTTTATTTTGTTCCTCTTGGGGAGAAAAAAAATCTCAATTGTGCTAGCCAAATGAGCTTGGTTCTGGCTTCATCCAGCAAGCTCCCATAAGAAGTACTCAGAACAAAACATTTAGGGTTCTTACAGAATTTTACCTTGGCTATGCCATTACAGAAAGCATTCACTACTAAGTGTAGAAACAGAAAGGTGGCTTTGGAAGATACATAACTCAAGCACAGTAAGTGAGAGAAATTCAGAGTCTGACTATAAGTTCTTTTCAAGTAGCTATAAACACATGGTCTAAAAGCCCTAACTAATGAAAAGTTTCATGTTACAGTTTAGGAAGGCCCGTAAGCAGAAAACTGGGCCAGAGAAGCACAGAAACAAATGTCTGATCATCCAAAAGAAAAAGAAATAGGAAACATTTTAAAAGTAATGTCCCTTTAGATGCCCTTTTACCAAAGTAATGGGACTGAAGGTGGAACCTCCCAACAAAAAGGAGCATTACCTGTGAATCCTGGTGAGCAGACACAACTATAACGATTAACTCCATCCATACAGACTCCGTGGACACAAGGGTTACTTGCACAGTCATCAAAATTGTTTTCACAATTAACACCTGTAAGGATAAACCAAAGAGGAACCATGTAATATTACCACAGAAATACCAAGGATATCTGCTTGTGATGCTGTTAAGAAAGCCAAAGAGTATCCAGCCAACCCTGAGTAAAGTAGCAATTCTCAAAAGGCAGACCCCCACACCCTGCCAGGGCGATCATGAGGGTCAGTTGACCTTATTCATCACACTAAGCCACTATTTGACTTTTCCCCTGTGATGGCATTTGCACAGGTGTGCAAAAGCAATGGTGGCAGGACTCAGTAGGAATCAGAGCAGTGGTACCACACTATGGTAGGAGTTACTGTGTTCTTCACCTCCAGGCACTCACAGTGAAAACCAAACAAAAAGACAGATTCACTTAAGAATGGCTTTGGTGAAGCAGTGAAAATCATTAACTTTATCATTTTATTACATCTTTTTCTTGTAAGATTTATTTATTTATTTAAGAGAAAGGGAGAGAAACATCAGTGTGTGGTTGCCTCTCATGCACCCCCTACTGGGGACCTGGCCAGCAACCCCGGCATGTGTCCTGACTGGGAATTGAACCGGCAACCCTTTGGTTTGCAGGCCAGCACTCAACCCACTGAGCCACTCCAGCTGGGCCAGTCATTTTACTATGTCTTGACCCATGACTATACTTTTACTGCTCTGTGTGGATGCCAAAGTACAGAGTTGTCTCCAGGAAAAGCAGTTGTGTGATTGTTTCAGTTTTGAACAGAAACAGTTGCTTTTTTCTTGAATCCCATTTTCACTGAAAGAACTACTGACATACAAATCAGAGTTGTTTGGATCTAAGTGTTCAGTTTACATTAAGTGAAAAAGTAAACATGTCATTTCAAAACAAACTAATAGACAAACAAATAAACCACTAACAGTGTTGTGTTCCAAACATAAAATTTTAGATTTCACATGAAAATTAGAATTTTGGAACTTGTATCCACTGCCATCAGCTTCAAACTGACAGTCTCTGTTCTGGACTAAAGTTCAGAATAAATTTTAAAGAGCCTGGTAACTTCCTCCTGGAGCATGCTGCCTTCCTCTTGGACTATTCCCAGAATAAACTGTAGAATTTGGCTATGTTAAGGAAGTTTTAACTAAAGATATGGGTAACTAAAACAGTAGAGATATACTAATCATTGTTGTTAGTACTATTTGGTAAAAATACATGGAAAATCATGATAAATCATGATATTTCATGATTTATTTAACATGAATTTTGTGATGCTTTTTGAGTATTATAAAAGAATATTCTACTAGTTTAAAAAATCTAAAAAATAAAGCCTTGTAATAAGAATTATAAGAAATTCCCATGACAAATGCCATAATTTTGATTCACTTTGTATTAATATTTATTAATAGCAATAATTACATCAAAATTTATTGAGCCATTATTACGTGCAAACTATGCTGTCCCCACTTTACATAACTATTCCCTAAACTTCTAACTCAACCACCAATGCAAGCTGTGCTACACCCACTTTTCCACGACTTATACAATCACAGTAGCACAATGGGATGTGAACCCAGGTCTCTGGATTCCACACTCTTCACCACACCATACTGGTCATTCTGTGAGTGATGAGGCTATGTTGCCTCTCTAAACACAAAGGAGGCAAGAGTTTCAATACTCTTGTACACAAATGAATACCTTTAAAAATGTGTCTAGCCCTTACCTGACAAACCCATTAACCCCCATTTAACCAAGGAGGCCCCAGAAAGCCAGGTGGTCCAGTCTGACTCCGCCCCCAAGCTGGGCCAATGGGATTTTCTCATTGGAATGTAGGAATATGAATTGTGCGACCTATGGTCTGCAAATGGCCCTGCTTCCTGCTAATCTCTGCAAAGCCTTGTTGCTCCAAACTCACCTGAAACCCTTGAGGTGCTTTTTTGTGCTTTCACTAAACTCCTTCTGCTTGTTTTGTTGTCGTTTGTGAGGTTGTTCATGATTCTTTTTTTAATCTTTTTAAAAAAATTTTAATTATTGTTCTTGTACAGTTTTCTGTCTTTTACTCCTATCCCAGCCCACTGCCCCAGCCCTCCCCACCTCCCGCCCATTTCCACCCCCCCGCTAGTTTTTGTCCATGTGTCTGTTACACTTGTTGCTGTAAACCCTTCCCCTTTTCCCCTGAAATTCTCTCCCTTCTCCCCCTCTGGTGGCCATTAGCCTGTTCTCAATTTCAGTGTCTTTGGTTATATTTTGCTTCTTTGTTTGTTTTGTTGATTACGTTCCTGTTAAAGGTGAGACCATATGGTATTTGTCTTTCACTGCCTGGCTTATTTCGCTTAGCATAATGCTCTCCAGTTCCATCCATGCTGTCATGAAGGGTAGGAGCTCCTTCTTTCTTTCTGCTGCATAGAATTCCATTGTGTAAGCGTACCACACTTTCTTTAAGCTAGTCAAATTGAATTCTATGACTTCAAACCAAAAATAACTTACTTAAAACAATGTCCCATCATATAAGCACAGGTGAGAGAAGGCATGAGAAGTCGTTCTGGGTAGTACCTCCCACTCGCAGTGCCAGTGAGTAAGAAGCCACAGCCATAACCAACAAACTGTAAAGTATCCTTTCTACCTACATACCCATCCACGCTCCAACCTACCAACCAAGGACCATGTTATGAATGGGTCGTGGATTCTTACTCTAGAACTCAAGAGTCTACTCATAAGGATTAACTGAACAAATGCTTTCACCCAGGGCCCTACCTGCCAGGTCTTTCTCCACCCATTACAAGATTTCTTTATGTTGCCTGGGTCTCTTTGCTTTAATTCTGCTGACAGCCACAGCAATGAATTTGGCAGTTCTCCAAGAGATTCTAGGCCTTGCCTCTCTATGCTGCCTGCACACCACTCACATCTACTTCTTGCCTTTCTCAGTGGTTGCCTTCGCTGTCCTCCCCAGGGAACACACCTGATACATCCTGCCATAATGATATCATCACAGAGAAAACAAAGTGCTTGCTAACCCACCACTCACCCAGGTTCCAGTATGCTTGTTATAACGGCAACGATAGCAAGGCCTAAAACAGCCCCGCCATTCTAAAGGCATCCATTCAATTGCTTGTAAATCTCTCAAATTTCTTTTCGTACTGCAATTTCTCATGTCTGGGGACCAGCCCGGAAGCAAATTGCTTTTGGAAGGTTTCACAAAGATCTATTCAGCCCTTTTAGTGAGTTATCTAAACGTGGGGAGGGGGAAGGCATTTTCAACTGTGAAGGCATGGGATGTTTTTCATATGCTTGAACAACTCAAAAAGGACTTTGTTTTCAAACTTGGCATGTATGAGGTCCTGGATGAAACCCAGGGCCCTTGACAAGTTTGAAGGAATGCAATTGGAAATAGCAAAATAAAATGAGGGCAGCTCACCACCTCCCCCACCTTTGCCCCCTACCTAGGCCCTTTCCTTAAATCGAGAGTGAGCTCTCAATAAATCACTCCGTTGTGCTGGCAGGTTCCCTTCTAACAAAGGTACACACTAGTTAATCTTCCACTAATACACTTGCCTTTGATCTGAGACACAGTACTTCTCTGTCCATTAACCACATTGTGACCATGACTATTTCTCCAATAAGTAAAACAGAATCCAGTGGAACCTGTGAAATGCTTCTGCCCGAGAAAATAATTCAACATTCCCCCAGCAAGGAGGAGTATGCCCTCACAACTAACAGTCATTTGGCCGGAGTCAGGAAACAGCAATGAACTTGGGATAAGAATGGTGGTTCTGCAATCTAATTTCCAGTGACCAGGGTGTGCTGCAAAGTCTCTCCTCTCCCTTACAGTCCTCACAAATGCCCAATGCCTAACAGAGACAAATGGCAGAAGTGTCATATTAAAGATACTGGACTCTGAATTAGAGAGAAAACTACTAGAAAGAAAGCAGGGAGGGTTAAAGAAAAAGATGGGGGAGAATAATTGTATTAGTCTGTGGTAGAAGTTATAAAAAAAGACAACAATAAAATCAAGCCACAAAAGCAAGAGTATTTTCAGTTTTAAATAATAATTTCAGTTTTTTGAAGTGGTAGGCCTCCTTTTAGGGAAAACACATACATAAAATCACCAATTTTGCAAAGCTATTGTCTCTAATCTCTAATTTCTCCCCTGGCTAGAGCCATTTCCCTCTGAGATGTTTCTGGCTGTGGCTTTGGCTGTGCTTCTCAGAAAAACGATTGTTTTTTGGAGTATCTAAGCATATGCCAAGAAAGTCTGTGACATCTGTGTCAATTGTTTTTGAGAAACAGTGAAAACTCCAAAGGAAACATGAGGAGAGCAGGCTTACCTGAGGTGCCTGGCTGGCAGTTGCACTGATAGCCATTTACCAGGTCGATGCAACGGCCCTCATTCAAGCAAGGGCTGCTGTAACATTCATCTATCTGGTCACTGCAGATGGCGCCCATGTAGCCAGGGTTACAGATGCAGGTATAGGAATCAATCCCATCCTGACACTGGCCGTGGTGGCAGGGATCAGGGTCACAGTTGTCAATGTTCTCTTCACACAACACACCAGTGAATCCTTGGAAGGAATTTTACCAAGAAGGATTAAAAACCAAAGCAGATACTCCACACCTGAGCATAAATGCAGCTACATACACTTATCCCCGTATCTCCCATGCCTTAATTCATAGTGCAGGAACGAGCAGTTGAGACTATTTGCACTGATTTATAAGGCAGGCCTAGAGAGTTGTACTTAAAAAAAAGTTCTTGAAATTGAATGTGTAAAATCCAAGTATCTTTTTCTAAGTGATCAATGCTTTCATTGCAGAAATGTTTTAACTGAATCTTCATTCCTTATTGGGCTTCATGGGGAATAGCTCTCAATATTTTTCCTAGATTTATTTACCTCTATATTCCTTTCCTCCCACACCTAATATATAGGTAATGTAAGAATGGTTTCATGAACCTTATCTTCCCAATTCTGACTTTACAGGACAGAGAACTCCCCTGTCCTCTAAACATTTATAAACATTTAAATGAAAAAGGGACAAATAAAAACTCCTTCATGCAACATTAAATCTCTTCTAGAAGACTCTAGGTAAGGTTCTCCTCCCTTTAAAATATGACTTCAGGGTTTTTCAACTTCTCTCCCATGAACATTATTCTCCCCGAGCAGTATCTGGCCAGAGGAGGACACAACCTGGAACTTCTCTAACCAGAGACAACAGTTCATGAAGAAAGAAGGAAGTTTAAGCCTAATCCAAGTAGGCCTAATAAGTGGTAATGTTCTAGTACTACTAAAATAGTAACTGTTTATTTTTGTGACATAGTTTGCTTCTCTGTGATCAGAAAGAAATGCACATAATGTTTAAAAGTATTTAAGGACCCACTTTCCAGTTAATGTTTTTTTAAATTATATTTTATTGATTATGCTGTTACAGTTGTCCCATTTCTCCCCCATCATTCCCCTCCACCCTTCACACCCCCTCCCACCCACATTCCCCCCTTTAGTGCATGTCCTGGTTTCACAAATTCTTTAGAATGAAGGAGAGAATTCTAGAAGCAGCAAGGGATAAAGGCAGAGTCACCTACAAAGGAGTTCCCATCAGACTGTCAGCGGATTTCTCAAAAGAGACCTTACAGGCAAGAAGGGGCTGGAAAGAAGTATTCTAAGTCATGAAAGGCAAGGACCTACATCCAAGATTGCTCTATCTAGCAAAGCTGTCATTTAGAATGGAAGGGAAGATAAAGTACTTCTCAGATAAGGTCAAGTTAAAGGAGTTCATCATCACCAAGCCCTTATTATATGAAATGCTTAAAGGGACTTATCTAAGAAAAAGAAGATAAAAAATAGGACAGTAAAAAGACAGAACCCATTTTCTAAAAAGAAGTCTTGAATTATATTCCTAATTTCTTTCTCTCTTAAGCAGTAGGAAAAAAAATAAATTGGAAAATCACCTTTTCTAATCATTTCTAGTCCTTTTGTACAGTCTTATATTGGTCTATGCAGAAGCAAATGAGTAATAGGGGACATTTGGCTCATTCAGATCACTCCCAAATGGGAAATGTGGCCACAGATCAGAAATGTAGAACATTTGTAAACAGATTATTTTCCACTCCAATAGCAGAATTCAGGAAAGAGTACACAAAGTTCCCCAGACAGAGCTCTCACACCTGTCCAGAGACATACCTGACTCTTACCACATGATTTGTCTTTTAGACAGAAAACCTCTGCACTTGCACACAACTGCCCTTAGATTTCTGGGCCCCTGTTCAATCACTTGCCTCAAGAAATGCAGTGACAGATCTCCTGTTGAGAAGCCCCAGTGAAAAATAGCTTTCAAACAGAATTCTTCCCTTTCCCGAAAGAGTAAGTCAAGCCAGCTGGAAACTCACTGCTGCCAAAATCTGTCCCAGAAAGACATGGACACCAAATGGAAATGCCCAGGCCAGGCCACTATTGTGAAGAAGGAAGCAGGTGTTGTAGAAGGAAACAGTGAGAGCAGCAAAAAATATGCTGGAAAAAGATATTTGAACACAGAACAGCCCCTGTCAGTGGACTGGCCTGGAAGAGGACAGTTTCCTGCTTTGTTCAGGTGGACCTACCAGGGGAGTAAAGATGAGAAAAATCTTACCTGTGGCACACTGGCATTCATAGCCATTTGGGTGATCAATACACTTTGCCCCATTCAGACATGGAGTACTGGAACAGTCATCAATATCAATCTGGCAAACTGGCCCAGTGAAACCTTAAACGGGGACAGTGAGGACACAAGACAAAGGATTATCCTATGTCCTCCATCTTATGAAATGATGTTCAAGAAGTGCTAGGATAAGCTACTCACAGGGCTTATACCAAACGGTTAGCAAAAGTAAAATTATTCTCTCCAACAGTTAACTAGGATGATTAGGTGAAGCCCAGAGAATCAACCTGTGTGTGTCTCCACCTGTTTCTTCCCCTTGCACATTGCACCTTCTAGTTAAAATAGGGATTGAATGGTTAGAGGTGAAGCACTCCAACAAGTGAGTGCAGCATCAGAGGAACTGGGACCGTCTCTCTGAAAATGAGAGATGCTACAGTGTATGGTAGAAAATTTGGCATGTCTTCCACAATAGCTTTGGGGAGCAAAAGGAGAGGCAGAGCACTCTTTCAAAAAAATTGACTTTTGTCTGTTTTTGACTCAGAGGTGAAATGTCTAAAAATAATAATCTCACCAATGGGCTTCAAGACTATGACCCATAGGGGAAAAATAAAATCCTGAATAGCCTAAAACTAAGGCTTCCATGAGATATGAACTTTCTGAAATATACACACAGACAGAGAGGTCATGGGCCTTTCAGAGTAGACTTGGACTTCTGGCCACAAAGGATTTGAAAAACATACTAGCTGAAACAAATTCCCCATTTCTGTACACACACTCTCTCTCCTATTCTGAAGTGCTCACTTTAATGACTTCCTCATGTACAGCCCACACACATTCTCTCCCTTCTCCCTCCCTGTGGTCAGTCAGCTTTGTGCTTTCAAGGATAACATGGGCAGGTGTGGGCACTTACCAGGCGGACACAGACACTGGAAGCGATTGACTTTATCCACGC
Source organism: Anoura caudifer (assembly GCA_004027475.1). NCBI lineage: Eukaryota > Metazoa > Chordata > Mammalia > Chiroptera > Phyllostomidae > Anoura > Anoura caudifer. The sequence goes on from PVKU01001744.1 coordinate 71,747, forward strand.
ACTGCCCATTGTTCACACAAGGGTTGCTCTGACATTCATTTATCTCCAGTTCACAATGCACACCTTTGAAACCTGAACAAAACAGACCACACAAGTGGCTTAGAGAGAGAGAAAGGCATATTCCAGACAAGAAAATCCAAACTTACAAAGATGATGACATCCACTATAAGCACAAACACTTCTGCAGAAGACAAGGGACTGTGCCATGACGGGGAGTGTTCCATCACACAGGGGAACCCCCTGGGATATCCCTGTCACTGTGAAGAGGGGGAAGAGGTTACCTCCAAAGACACGGGTACAATCTAGCATGCCAACGAAGACGGTGCCACATTCTCTCACCAGTCCAGGCTTTGCTTTCAGGACAGTGCCAGGCCCATAGCATCCCCACTGCTTATTCCTAAAGACCAGCTGAAGTGAAGATATTGCTGCTCTCAGGGTGTAAGTCAAGGTCAGGAGGGCTTCTCAAGGCTAGAGCCTCTAGTATCACTAATGGGGTAAGCAGCCCTTGTCAGCCTCCCTTGTGACCTGGACTAGCTGTGCTCTCTGAGAGTTCAAGGGGTGGTCTCTGCAGAAGAGCTCCAGGATACAACTAATCAGTCACATGTACATCACTCTGGGCAAATGGCAGGTTCCTATGTAACTATGGATAAAATTAATTTCTATAAATGATATGGCATGGTATTTGTAATACAAAGGGAATCAGGAAAGCCTGCTACTTGAAAGATTCTGATTGTAAATACTTTATTAAATTAAAGACTACTTGCATTAAAACATTCACTTCTAAAATTTTCTGAGTCTTGACATAATGGGCTTGCTTAACTGGGTCTTCATAGCTCTAAGAATTCTAGCACTGCCTGACTCCTTAGGAGTCCCTTGGCTGGGAGTCCCGTCATTACTGGGGAGTAAATGATGACAGAGGTCACAGAATGGCCACATATCCTGAGTGTTCCACCTAAGAGAAGCACAGGTGAGTGCCTCCTGTCTGGACCCCACACACAGACGGGCCCACGTACCTGGCATGCACAGACACGTGAAGCCTCCAATCTTATCCAGACAGGTGGCATCGTTCTGGCAGGGGTCTGAATGGCACTCGTTGATGTCCATCTCACAACGAGGCCCCGCATAACCTTTCAGACACTCACAGTGGAAGGCGCCATCTGTGTTCACACATTTTCCTGCGTGCTCACAAGGGTTGCTATTGGCTAGAAGAGACAAGAACCAATTATGAGGATCAAAGCACTTGATGGAGAGGTTCCACAGATGTGGACTACAGATGTAGGTCTGATTGTTACAAGCGTTAGGGCCAGGCATGTAATGGTCTGCTTCTCAATTTCCTATTTTCTCTGTAACAAATTCAACAGGTAATAAGATTAGGGCAATCTCAAGTCTTGTGTGTCTCTGCTGCTCTTTTCCCCAAACTGTTACTAAGATACAGCTTTATATCGAAAGTCAAGTACAGACCATCCATATATTTCAATTCCCAAAACAGAATATATGATTACACTGAAAAGTTAGTTGTAAACAGTGGGCAGGTAACAGGAGATCTGAGGTTGGGACAAACATGCTCCGAGAGTAAAAGGTGCTTCAATTTAAGTTCTTGCTGAGCACAACACACACATGAAGAAGAGGAAAGTTTCCTCAAACTCACCCATGCTGCACTCATCCACGTCTTCTGTACAGTCAGCCCCTTTGTAGCCTTGTGGGCAGGTGCAAATATACTGCCCATTCAGGGGGTTGGTGTCACACAGTGCCCCCTTGTGGCAAGGATTGCTGATGCATGCATCATCCAGATGACACAAGAGACCTGTGGCAAGAAGAAAGAGAAAATGCCCCTACTTGGGGAAGAGTTGTCTCTTTCATGGAGGAGGGAAAACCGTATACTGGCTCATCAAAATCCACTCTGGAGATTGAGGCAACTTCCCTTTGGCTATCCTACATGAGGAACATGCTGCCAAATAAGGAGTTTCTGCAGACAACCCTGGTATCCTCACCCTAACCCTTGGCTGGACCTCTCCTCAAGGGTAGAGTATTCTACAGGCCATAAAGTGAGATGATTAGATGACAGAGACAGGAAAATGGCAATAACCTTCCTGTAGCACTGCCTGAGTCAGCAAACAAAAATTGAGGATGCCTAGTTCAATAGTAATTTCTGAAAAACAATAAATAATTTTCTACTGTATGTCCAAAATACTACATGCATCCTGTATTTTATTTGGCAACTTACTTTCACAAAATCATGCTACCTGGTGATTATGGGGCACCAGCATTTCACTAGCCTCGGAAGGGAAAGGAAAAAAAAAAAACAGCTCAACATCATCAGCTTATGCTTGGGCAGCCTTTTAATAAGGTCAACATTCCTGGCTCAAGTGCCCTCAGGACTCTGAAGATATTACCAGGCTCCATGTTCTGCATAGTTCACATGGGAACTGGATTTTCCACTCTGCAATTAGCTTAAGAACAGGTAGCTAAGGCTTCTTCTACAAAGCTGGAGGTGGAGTTTTTGGAAAGGCCTAGATATGAGAATATTTCAAAATTGCTGGGCACACAGTTCTCTCACCTAAGCTATCTTCTTCCATCACATTCCTCCCTTCATTGCTCTCTACTCCTAGAACCAGAAGCTGTTAAACTGAGAAGCTAGAGCAATGTTAACTCTTAACTAAGTAACAATCCTCCCTTAGAGAAATATTTCTATAGACACTGAGAGTTGAAATGCATTTAAATGCTTCTCTTCTGCCAACTCCTCCTGAGCAAATAAGTTATTTCTTAATATGAAGTCCCTACATTCATTTATTAGTAATTTTGTCTAAATTTCTGAGGTGTTTTTCAGCCTAAGATTTTAAGGTCAACAGATGCTTCCAAGGCAATAGTGACTAACTTTCATTTTTTAGGATGAAACACTAAGGTGCATAAAGTTGAGATGAGAGCCAAAAGTGCCAAGGAAAAAGATTAACTTTGTAGCACTTTGGCTAGCAATTACATTTCCTGAACAATCTCGATCAATATCTTCCTACTGATGGTAATTAAAAGGACACAGCTACTGGATGAAAGAGAAGGCAGAAATCCTCAATGCTCACGGGCCCCTTCCCTTACCTCCAGCTCTGTCCCCCTGCCGGCCTTACCTGCCTTTCCTTCTGGGCACATGCAAGAGAAGGAGGCCACACGGTCAATGCAAGTGGAGCCTGGAGTACAAGAGGCGAAGGCACAGTCATCGACGTTCTTACTGCAGTCATCGCCACTCCAGCCATTAACGCACACACAGCCATAGCCTCCATTGCGGTTGGTACAGGTGCCTCCATTCTGACAGGCATTGGGCTGCAGCAGGCACTCGTCCACATCCTCCGTGCAGAACTGTCCTTTGGGGGGAAAGCGCTTTTGATTAGGGCTCTTCAGTCTCAAAGGATCAGTACCATACCAGCCCCACACCTTCTTCCTAATGTGACTTGCCTGAAGTTAAGGCAAGCAGAACTCACAGCAGATCAGGTTCTCACATTAATTTTAAGGCCACCCTGAGCCATCCAAATGACATTTATTCTAGGCAAATAATTTAAAGAAAAAAAAAATAGCAGCTGCTATCCCTAGAAACTCTGACACCATGAGAATTTAGCCAACCTATCAAAGAGAAGACAAGTCTTTTAGGCTTCCTGACTCAGTTAAATCCCTGGGACAATTAACATGTAACTGAGAAGAGCAAGAAAAGAGTCTAAGAGATGAGTAAGGAAAAGAATAATGAGAAGGGATGTAAAAGTCAAAATGTTACAGCAATTGTTCTGTTTCTTACCTATCAATGTTAATAACCTGTTTATGATACTGTACAATAGCATTATAAGATGATGTTACCACTGAGGGAGACTTGGTAAAGGGTATAATACCTTTAAGTGCACATGAAATTACAATGATCTCAAAATAATAAACTTAATTAAAAAATGAAGGTAAGGGAAAGCAAAGGAGAGATAAAAGACTAAGGACAATAAAAGCCTTGGTAAAATATGGATGTGAAAAACAAAACCAAGATCATGAGACTGCAGCAAACTGTGCTCAGCCTGAGACATCCAAGCTTCAAGGATGCAAATTTGGAGAATAAGACACAGAAAGTCAACCCAATGTGACAGAAGATGGAAAAAGGATCAGTACACACTGTCTGAAAAAGAGCAAACTGGAGGATGATAAAGATGAAACCAGTTATGGACCTACTGCAGGTCACTATGACAGTAATGGATGGGGGGCTAGGGAAAGCCTCCCAGGACCCATGACAAGAAACACAGTATCTTCAACCAAAAGCAAGGAATTTGTGATTAACAGCAGTTTAGTGTCAGGCCAGTTGAACTGTAAAACAAGTTGATGAATTGGTCTTACTGGAGGTCTTTTTAATACCAGTTGCAGAGAGCTATCAAAGAGAACTAATATTCAGGTCATTTGAATTCTCTAAAACACAACAAGTGGCTGAAACTCAAAAAACCTCAAAGTCTCCTTAATTCTTTCTTTGTAAAAGAACTCAGTGAATAATTCAAAAAGGTATTCTGTTGAAGAGGCCCCTTAATGAAAAAGCACATGACACTTATCCTCAGAAAATGCCAATGTTATCTCTAGTCCCCAAAATACCTAGCAGTAATTCAACTGGCTCAGATAGTTTCAGAAAACCTGCCATGTGCCCATCTGTGTAGCCATCCTGGCTAGCCAAAGCTCGTTGTGTCTAATCTAACCTAAGTGACCACCTATTCTTTACTTCCGCTATTACACCATTCTTTGCACTCATCATTATACCCATTACTATAGAGCCAACATCATTCTATTGCACTTATTTAATTGCATATTATCTCCCACCACTTGGCTGCAACCAGTCTCTCAGTTCACAAGTATTTTTTGTATTTCCAGCTAAGACCCTGCTGCCTAGAATGGCAAGATGAATGTGTGTGCATCTCTGACCTCTGTGCTCAGCATCCCCCTTCTGTGCTCCTCTCCTCTCCCCACTTTTATACATTCTTGAAGAAACCACCATGTCTTTACATGATAAAGCCCTCCTGATAGAGGATGGGCATGAGACAAGTTTCATATTGCTATGTCTCTTTCCAAATTTGGACTAGTGACATTTTGCCACACGGACCAAAAGGATGAAGTAGCCAGTCTACACAAAAGGTGGTAGAGGCGAATCAAAAGTGCACAGAAAAGAACTGCGATCAAGTTAATGGTTCTAGTCATTTCTGAAACCCAACTGCTCCAAACCCTTTCCGGGGCACAGCTATTCTGAGAGATGTCCCTTGCAATGGGTTTCCCTAATTTCAGATGGGGATCTTGTTGCAACCCACAGTATTAACTAATACAGAGTGCATGAGTGGGTGCAGAAGTGAGTGTGTGCATTTGGCTATGACTTCTGCCAGGGCAGGTGATGTCATTTATGACAGAAAGCTTTGCTCCCTTACCAAACTGACTGACATGCTATCTCAGATAGAGACAGATGTGTAATTAGGATGTAGGTGGGATTTAGAAATAAAAACATGACCAAGGAGGTGAAGAGTTGCTGTAACCTGGAAATTACTGAGAATCTTGTCTATTACACTTATGCTAAACTAAAATATATATGCTACGCTCAAACCAAATGACATGCTGAATGTGAGCAATTTGGATGTTATTTTTCTTTTTGACTGGCTCCATGATAGTTCTGAGTATAAGACACTGTGTATTTAAAAATATGTCATGTATTCTTTATGCATTGTAATACCCAGACACTTAAATATTCTAGTAAGACAAACTAGGTAAATAAACAACACTTGGAATGCAAATTCGGCACTCGAGATAGGAAACCAGAAGTCACTGATTGCCTACTATAAGGCAGGCGTTGCACTTGAGCTATAACAAAAATTACATCATTTGTAGTTGAGGAATCGGGCTCAGAGAGGTGTAATAACTTGCCCGGTGTGAAGTTTTCTGCACTCAAGTGGAGCTGAGATTTGAACTACCAGCTCTACTTGAGTGCAGAGTAGAGCTACCTGATACTAAAATCTTAATGAAGACTTGTGACGTGAATCTCACCTTTTCAAAACTATCTCTGTGTGTCTCAGGTTCCCAAGCACACAAAGGCATGGGGAAGTGGAGAGGATAAAGAAGGTGAGGATTAGAATCATGACTCACACAATCTGATTACTGGAAAAACTTATGAGTGCAAATTACTATCTAAAAACCAAATGTACTTTTGGGCACAGTTCACTAATTTTTTGAATGAGATTGATTTTTGAAAGTTACACACGATCACTGAACACCTTAAGAGAGTATATCTCTTAGGTAGTGTTTGTGAGAGAAATCCAGTATAGAGCCAAGGGCACACTGGCTTATAAGAATTTCCTACAGAATTGATCATCTTTCTCTAAGTTGCAGGCACATTTCTCCACAACAGCATTCCTTCCCAAGCTCACTTCTGCCAGATTTTGTTTTCTCCTCCTAATACCAATTCTATCAACCAGTTTTTTAATTTAGAAGGTGGAAAACAGTAACCCAGGGGGCCACTACAGTTGCCTGTTCCAAAATTTCCAATGAAAGATCTTCTAAGACACTGTGCTTCCTTCATGTTATCACCCTCTTGGCACAGGAGGAAACCAATGCAGAGGCCTACAAATAAGAAATAAGGCTCAGGAAGGAGAGGGAAGCCTCCCAAGGTCCGAAACCTGTAAGTGGGCGCACTGTCATTCAAACCCAGATCAGTCTGACTCCACATCTACTAGCTTTCTACTGCAGCACAGTTAAGCGTCTAGGGTTTGATCCTAGGGTCTTAAAGCACTGAGAAGGCACAGAAGCTTGACACAATTAAAGAACGCCCCTGTTAGAAATGAATAAATGTCCCTAAATGTTGAATACTGAAGTAGGAAAATTTCTTGGTGATCATCTAGAGATATTGGGTGCACTTAGGTCATTCAGCTTTTCCTACTACATCCTGGGCTCACTGAGGGTGGTAAGGTTAGGACTTGAAGATATCAAAATGACTAAGGTGTACTCTTTGGCTGGAGTTTAAAAGGAAAAAGGTTGGAGATCGTTTGAAGTTTGGAATTAGACTATGAATTCTGAACTTGATACAGCAGGCAAAGGGAATTATGATAGGTTCCTGGGTGGGGGAAGACAGGATCAAAATTGCCTTTAACTAGTCTCCCAGTAGAATACAGGAGGGACTAAAAACAAATGGCTTTCAGTTAACAGGGAGAGAAGGAGAGAGCACCAAGTTATGAGCGACCTAGCACATCAAAGCCTCTGGTGAAAAGGGACAGCTGTGTTGTTTCCATGCCTGACCACGCTACTAAATCATCAATCCAAACAAGCCTCAGCATGTATCATCACCTGTCTCAACACACAAACTTCGCTGGTGAACTCCAAAATATATTGCACAAAGCTCAGTGAGGCAAGTTTTTGAGGGCATCAATTATCCCTTTTAGTAATTTCACCTGCTAGATATTATAGGCTACTGCCATTTAACACTGAAACTAAGGCCCCTCCCATTTTCTAAGTGTAAAAGAAAAAGAAATCACTTGTTTTTAGAAACTACCTTCTCTATTGCCACCATGAGTCTGGACTCACTTGGTATGAAATGTCACACCACCAAATCCTTTGCTCACACCTTAAACGCTTAAGAGCCTTCTGTAGCTACCGATAATTTTCTGACTGATAGTTTTGCCTCATAAATTATCTCAAACACGTGTCTCTGCTTCATGTATTTTATTCCAGCCATGAGGGTTTACTGTTGGTCCCTTACACATTAACTTCCTTCTTAACTCAGAGCCTCTGCATATCCTGTTCTCTCCACCTCAGATATTCTCCCCCCTTGGTTTATATGGCTAGTTACTTCTCATCCTTTGAATTCACATCCATGAAGGCAGGAACTGTATCTGCCGTTCACCTCAGTTAACAAGTCATGCACTGTACCAGACACTTGGTATCAGTGTAAAATAGACCTCAGACCAAATCTAATGAGCTCATTTTTACAGACAAGGCAACCAGGACCAGAGAGGTACAGTGACTTGCCCACGGTTGCACAGCTTGCTGGAAGGAAAATTCAAAAGAGACAAAATTAAAAACAGAAATTGTGAGGTGCTAACAGCAGATTAATTTAGTGTTCAAAATGGGGAAGGGGACTCTAAGCTGACTGTTGAGGGGCAGGGCAGAACTGAAAACATAGGAGGAGCAAGGTGCCTCAGTAGTGCTACTAAGGCAGATGTCACTATTAACTCACCATTAGAAAAATAAGTATGTTGTACTGGTTTTACAGGAATAGGGTCACTTTCACGCTGATCTTTCTTATTGCCCCATCCTATCGTCTGGAAACCGCAGGGTACATTATGGGTACAGCAGTGGCAGTAACTATAAAAGTGAGCCCAAGAGGACTGTACTGAAATGGAAAACCATGACCCGGTCCTCATTAGCATCAAGCTCCAGCCCAGTGAGCCATGGACCATGAAACGGACACCATTTGTGAGCTGCAATATGCTGGGATACAAACAGCTCGTTGTGGCTTCCTCAAGATACAACAAACAAACCATCAATCTGACTTGGAGTTACAAGTGACTAGGAAGTAGGAGGAGGAGGGGGGAAAAAGAAAAGAAATGATCACTGAGCCTTAGCACTTCGGGAAGAAGCCCTCTCCTTCCTAGTCATCTCTCAACTGTGAAGTGTGTGGGAAAAACTTTTATCACATCAATGGCCCTGTTAAGGGTCAACTCTTATTGCAACAACAATCACCACATGAGAACATATAAAAAAAGAGCTTGGCTGGCCCTTGCCCTGACCCTGCTACCTCCTCTTCTGTGGTTAAATCAAGAGAATTCAGTCTCCAATATACCCTTCCAACCATCAGTCACCCAAGCTCCTGAGTGGTGGAGTTTCATCTTTCCATTTCATATCCGAATATTCTTATAACTTCTGTCCTACAAAACCTTCTCCTCTAAACAGATTTTTCCATTCCACTGCTGAAGTGAAAGAACAAAGCGGGAGCTTAACCATTATGCTGCCAGCTGGGATGAAAGCTGGTAGAACATTCTGTATAAGTACTGGAGTCCACACACGTACACAAATGCACAAGCATGAATGTGTATACGAGGCCTGGGTATACAGTGGCTAAAGGGATGATGTGAGTACGGCTGGGGGGATTCACGTGTGGATAAATGCAAGAATCGCAGTGAATGTGAATGTTGCCACTACTCGCAGATGCCATCACCTTTTTCCCGGACTTCTCAAAAGACTGCTTTCCCTGCCTCCTGGTCAATAAATTTCCTAAAGAGTCACCAGGATGGTATCAACATGTACAGTGGACTGTGCCACTTGCTTGTCCAAGCCCTTTGATGACTTCCATTATACTTAAGATAAAATTCTAAATCCTATCCTGGTGTTTTGCCTACCTCTCTATTCTCTCCTTTTGAAACACTACTAGCTCTATCACTTCAGCTTTTTTTCATTTCTCAAAATCATCACAATCTTTCCCCTCACATCAGGGTCTTTGTACGTGCTGTTCCCTGTGCCTGGAATACTCTTATCCCCACCTTTCTCTAATTCTGACTTGCTGTCCACAGCTGAAATGTCACCTTCTCAAAGAGACACTACCTGCCTACCTCAAGCTCAGCTGTTCCTGACTCTTAATATGATCTGCTACTTTTCCTGAAGGCATTTATTATTACAGTACAAAGTTTTCAAATAATTATTTGATTTACGTCTGTGTCTCTTACCAGACTGTAAGCTATTTAATTTACTTCGTCAGTAAATCCCCAACATTTACCACAGTGCCCAGCTAATAATATTTTTGAGTAGTATTCAAAAATATTTGCAAAACAAATGTTTATCTGCTCCTGCCTTCTCTAAGTCACTCTAATCCCAAAATAGTAATCATCTTCCAATTCATCTCCTTCACACCTTTAGGCTGTCTCTATTCTATTCACCATCCCTTTATCTATATCCACCAATCAATACACAAAACTACTCATTCCAGCCCCCTCCTTAGTTGCTGAACTCTATCTACATTATACTACACAAAATTCATCTTGTCTTTTAACCCTAATCCTTCAATGATGTCTCAAAGGTAACTCTACATTATTGTGAGTACCTTCCTTCTTCAACTGAAACCTAAGATTTCCCCAAAGACTATATCCCAGTCAGCCATCTTGGCTGAGATCCTCCTCTTCCAATTGCTTCCATCTGCGTGAAGGTAAGTAGGTAAAGAATCCATGTTTTCTTTATACGCAAATGTTGCTACTAACTTCAAACAGTACACATTTATTCACTAAGCTATTTCTAGGTACAAGACATTGTGTTAAGCACTTAACTGCAAATTTAATCTTCTTGTACAATTATTCCAGCTTTACAGATGTAGTACAGATGTAGAGGCCTGGTCTCCACTGAAGAAAGACACTGAAGTATTTCAGGGAGGTAGAGAGAGTGACCCTGAAAGAACCCAGTAACAGCCCTAAGTTTGGAGGGATGAGGGTGGGTCAGAAACAAATGGAAAATGTAATGCCCCCATTCACTCATTTATTCAACAAATATGAATATACTATGTGCCAGGCCTGACCTATACCCACTGGGATTATAATGCTGAATAAAATAGTTGTGGCTTTTACCCTTCAGAACTTATAGACAAGTACAGATTTGATAACCAAACAAACAATAACATAGGGCAAAAACTGCTCTAATAGATGCATGTTACCTTGGGAGCACAGAGTAGGAGAATAGAGAAGAACTATATTGTCCAGTCCAGTTGAGGATAATATGTTTATTGGCAAGCTATAATTACAGGACCTAATGACATCCCATATCAAAGGCAGTGTATTTTTTTGACAATTTGTTTTCCTAGATTCCCCTTCAAACCACCTAAGTTTGCATTAACAACAAGAATTTATTATCTAAATATTAACAGTAACGGCAGCATTTGGCTCCATATTCTAAGGTCATAGCGGGCTCTTGCTTTAACTACTTCTGAAGTTCTTTTATCCATTTGTTTACTGCTATGTAATCCAAACCTAGATGACTCCCTAGTGCCAGAGACTGCACAAACCTATAAAACAAACAGAGATAAGTACAACAGAATATCTTAGGGACAGCCTCAGAAGTAGGCCATCTAATGCTATGTTAAAGTCAGAATGAGCTGCATTGTAGCTGAATACACTTTAAATTACTGAGAGTGAGAGAAAGACAGCAAGAACAACAAAGACAGAGAGACTTCATAGTTACCCAGGTTGTGTAAGAGCTGTATGTGTGTGAGAGTGCATGTAGGAAGGGAATGTGTGGAGACTATTTCAGGCAGAAGGAAGTGTAGCGCATAGGTTTGAATAGAAGAGATAACATGGCTCATTTGAGGCCATAAAAAAAAATCCCTGGGGTTCAATTATAAGGCACGCATCAGGGAGATATGGCTGCAGAGGGAGTTATAGTCAGAGCCTTAGAACTCTATCCAAAGGCAAGGAGGACTCAATGAAGTGTTTTAAGCAAAGAAACAACACAATCCAATTTGTGCTTCAGAATGCCCACTCCGCTGCTCTGGGGAAAATGGACTGAACTCTATCTCACCCTTCCAGGTCAACAGCAATTTAAAACACTGGGGAGTTCCAGGGCTCCCATGGCCACTATAGCAACAAGAAAATCTGTGGTGCATCTGGGGCAAATTCCAGATGCAGTAACACCAAAGAGCATCCAGGCTCAGAAGCTGTTTGGTGAGCAATGGATGCTGCACCAATGCTGGACATTCAGAAAGCTGACCCCTGACACACAGAAGAAAGTGGCTCCAAGCTTTAGGCCCCCTGCCCGGAGGCCTGCACTCTGGTTCTTCCCCCCTCCTTGGGCTGCTGGGCTGTTATACCAATGTACATAAAGAAGCCCTCACTCCACTGGCAGAAAAAAATTAACTGCAGTAGGGGTTCCAAAGAGAATCGACATCCTCTTTTTCTGGGCAATTATTATGAGCAGATGGGAAAAATGGAAAAAACAACATGGGACCTATGAAAACATTCTGAAATATGAAAGATGGGGATGAAAATGAAGATGCAGATGAAGAACATACTTGTGAAACACACTTGTGAAGATGTAGATGAAGAACATGTGAAAAAATTCATTTACAGAAACTGAACACATTTTAGAAAGAACTGGTTCTATATTCTGAAGAAATTTAGGTACACATAGGTTCTAAAAAGAAATGGAAAATAATATAGGACACCAGACTCTGATGAAAGGAAGCAGGCTGAGAGAAAGGCAGAAATAGAGAGGACCTAGGTACAATGAGTAAATGTTATAAGTAATATAAATAATATAAAATACAGTTCAAATAAAATCACATGGGAGGCTACAAAGGACAGAACAATAAACAAGAATAAATAGGTGTTATGAAGGAAAAACGTAATAAGTTCTTATAAAATGCAAAGAAAAAAAACAGCAAGAGAAAAAATAGCAAGAGAGGATTCCAGCCACAGGGAAGAATCACAACCTAATGTAAAGGTAATAGGTGTTCCTGAAAACACAAAAACAAATGAAAAAGACAGTATTTTCTGAGATGAGAATAGAACTATGTCTGCAGATCCAAAGGACTCAAAAAGTACTAGGATAAAATACCTATAACCAATTATTGCTTAAAGATTTGATTTGAAAGAGAGGAGAGACAGAGACTGACTTGTCTGGGACTTCTCTACAATACTCACATCTAGGAACTCGGTAAGATTAATTTATGACCCAAGAATTCAGTATCTAGGCAAGAGGCCATTTGTATATGAAGGCAACTAAATCAAAAGGTATTTTCCAAAAACCCAAGAGTTCTGAAGACATATCAACATGTAACTTCTCTGGAAAAAAAATACTCAAAGATGTACTCATCTGATGGAAAAATACATATCAAAATAAATAACTCGGGAATGAAAAGGTTGTGACATAAAAGTACTAGTAGTTAACAGAAAGCAAGTTACACATAGAACTAAGCCTAAAAGTTATACATTAAATTATAAAATAATGTAAATTCAAGAATAATTTTTAAAGAATATATATATGATTTTAAAACTTAATAGTAACTATACTATAATGTGAATTTTTAAATATCAGATCATATAAACAAAATCTGGAGAGCAAAGAAACAATATTCTTCATCTTACAGAAAAGGCAATTAGTATATAGCTTCATTTTGACATTAAAAATAGAGATGGATTCAAATCCAAATTTTTCTAAACATGTATACCTTTAAAAATAAAAAGAATACTAAATACTATAATTTAAATCACCTCACCTCTATCTTTTGTCCACATGGACCAGTTTCCATTTCCTCAAATGACTTAAGTACACGGCTTATGTTCCTCTCACTCTTTCCTCCCTTTCTCCTCTGAAATCAGTATCTGGTTTGGGAACCAATAAGGTCATCTAAGCCAAGAGTTCTTACTTTTCTCAACTCAAATGACCTCAATATGTGCTGCATATCACAAACATACTCACATTCTGGATCTCACTATACGACATTCATTGTTCCAATTTCGAGAGCTCAAACTTGGTACACTCTATGCTTCCCATCTTCATCCCTTCCCATTCCCAACAACCATTTCACCTAATTTATCTCCAACTAAAACTTGTAAAAGTAAGCCCCTCCTAAATAACCCAGTTCATTAACCAGCCCCCTTTCTAGCTGTCTGAATCCTTAGTCTAGCCAAGGATCTACGGTGGGTCACATGAATGAAGTTCCTGTCCTACGGCTCCAGCCCTGCACCTCCCTCCCCACCTTTTCCAGCAGTACAACATGTTGAATAAGTGACTATGTCCACTCCTCTCCTTCCTCCTTCCTCATCACTCGCTTTTCTTCTTAACCCTTGCAATCTGGTCTCCTTCTCTCCTTTATATTGCAACTACATTTTAGAAGATTTTCAAGGCCTTAAAAAAATCTGATTAACTCTGTGCAATTATTCTTATTTTACTCTCCTGGTTGTCACTGATTCAATAACCATCATTTGTTAAAACTGGACCTGGGGATGCCAAAATAAGTAAGACCAGTTTCCCAATCCTCCAGAGGCTAAGAGTCCACTAGGCAAAGCAAGCATATAAACCAGTAAGAGCAGTAAAATATTACAGGAGCTACCAAAGGAGGTGTGTAGAGCTGAGTTAAGGGCACAGTCTTAAAACACACCCCTGACTCAGTGATGCTGTAATGGTGAGCTGCTTCCCAACTCTCACATATCCCCTTTTCTCATCCTCCTCCTTTGGGTCCCTTTCCTCACTCATTTTCTTTAGTGTGGAAATTTCTCACAATTCAGGCTCTACCCTCTGTTGTTCTCACTCCACACACTTTCCTTTACACACATGATACATTCCCAAGGCAACCAAAAATGAAACTCAAGCTCTGAGTCTCTAGCTCCTACCTCTGTTCTGACTTCCTGGACCTTACACCACTAAATGTTTTTCAACTGGAAAACTTACCATCAGCACTAGACCATGTGTGTCAACAGTCCTCACATTCTCCCATTACTCAGATTCAAAACAGAAGTTAACTCTTCTCAATCTCCTCCCTTATCCAATTGAGTATTTAAATGGTCCCCAATCCCTACCTATCCTTCTTTCAAGCTCACACCCATTCATACTTTCTACCTCCTGTTGTGGTTATGTAGATTTATTTCTTTCTGGTAAATTTGACCCTCCTTTAAAGATAGAAGGATTAAATTTCTTCATGTATTTTATGACAGCCAGCATAGTATATTGAATATAACAGTTATTCAATAAATATCTGTTACTGAAGCTACCTTACAATCATTCTGGGGGAGGCTTTGAAACCCATGAAGTGAAACTGAATCTTGCCTGGAATGTAGCCAAAGCCAGACACTGAGTCATACATGGATGAGGGCGGAAGAGATCCCTCAGTCTTACCTCCTGTACTTAGCAGGGAGTTATGCTGACCACTTACCCATGTTCCCACCAGTGCAACCTCTAATCAGCTCTGGGACCTATGGGGTGAGGGTGCTTCAGGTCAGCACTCTGGCAGTCTGCCCAACTGATAGCAAATTGAAATTGGGGCTGGAAGCAGAATTCCAGAAAACAGGCTTATTATCAAGACTTCACAATCCAGTTGACAGCAAAGAAACTGAAACGGGAGATGCATTGCCCCATTCCCCATGAAAAATGCAAATAAGAAAACTTCTACAGTCCCAGTTATAATTAAATAGTTTCTACTTTCAACTAGCAAGAGCAGAAAAGTGGTTGTAAGAAAAGCCTCATCCTAGAGAATAGTTTGTTGCCAACTAGAGGCTAAATTGGAATAGAAGCATTTAGTTCAAAATCAAAATACCACCATAAAAAGACTCCATTTCCACTGCTAGGATTACATCCTAAGAACCCTGAAAAACCAATCCAAAAGAACCTATGCACCCCAATGTTCATAGCAGCACAATTTACAATAGCCAAGTGTTGGAAGCAACCTAGGTGCCCATCAGTAAATGAATGGATCAAAAAACTATGGTATATTTACACAATGGAATTCTATGCAGCAGAAAGAAAGAAGGAGCTCCTACCCTTCGCGACAGCATGGATGGAACTGGAGAGCCTCATGCTAAGCGAAATAAGCCAAATACCATATGATCTCACCTTTAACAGGAACGTAATCAACAAAACAAATAAAGAAGCAAAATATAACCAAAGACACTGAAATTGAGAACAGGCTAATGGTCACCAGAGCGGGAGAAGGGAGGGAATTTCAGGGGAAAAGGGGAAGGGTTTACAGGAACAAGTATAAAGGACACATGGACAAAAACTAAGGGGGGGTGGAAATGCGTGGGAGGTGGGGAGGGCTGGGGTGGTGGGTTGGTATGGAAGTAAAAGGCAGAAAACTGTACAAGACCAACAATTAAAATAAATTTTTAAAAAATTTTTTAAAAAGACTCCATTTCCAGACAAGGAGCTCATGGAGCACCTCTGGCAATATATGCCTTGCTGATTCATGCCCAAAAATTTTACTGAAATTGGAGCAACCAACAGCAAAGGGAACTTTAACCCAGTCTTCAGGTTCATTGTGTTACGAAGGACAGAGAGCTGAGAGAAAACGTGGTCAGTTTTATTTGACTTATATCCACCTAACTTCCATTGTTCACTTCTGCTTAGTGTCCCAAAGCACTACTCCAAGGCCAAGCTGAAATCACAATTCTGGGTTAATAACAAGCACGGGAAAATAAATCACGGCTGCCCTAGGAGTGAACCCAAAACCAAAAGCTGCCAGAGAGGAATTTGTGAGTTGAGTTTAGAGGCAACTTTAATTCTGAAGGCAATGAACCTTTAAAAAGAAAATTCAAATAACAATCTACGTAGACAAAACATTAATCTATACTGCCTTAGTTAATTTGGGGGCCTTTCATAACTCTTTTTCTTAAGTGGATATCTGCCAAAGCAGAACTTCTTTCACAAGACGGCAGATGGCCTGGGGCCAAGCACAGCAATCATAAAAACATTTGTGCCCAGGCTTCATCAGACCCTTAGGAGTACTTCCATTCTGTAGAGGAATCATCTCTATAACAAGAGTCCAGTAAGAAAAGTAAATCATTGTCCAAACCCAGTACCATTTCTTTCTTCTACCTGGGCTTTAGCTTGCCTAAAACGGTGGAAGCTTTTGAAGGCACAAACTATTACTAACCTAGATAGCCATGTCAGGTAAAATGGTTCTGTGTTGGGCTAGAAAACAGTTCTGTCCACCACTGATGTGGAAACCACACCAGAACATGGCCACCACGCTTTCCTCTAGTGGGGCCAACTCCAGGTCCCTCTATAGACAGCTACACATACACCCTCTATCACCCAGGGTCAGAGAGGAGACACCTACACGGTAGCAGCAATGGTAATACCTACAGAACTTCTCTGCATCTAAAGTAGTGTTATCCAATAGAAATAGCTAAGTGACACAGATGTAATTTTAAATTTTCTGGTGGCACTTTAAGAAGGAAAAAAGAAGCTAGTAAAATTAACTTTAATGCTTTATTTTATTTAACTCAGTGTATCTAAAACATCATTTTAGCATCTGATCGATATTTTAAAACATTATTAATAAGACTTTTTTTTTAATACCACGTCTTCGAAATCAGGTATTTTACAATTGTGGCACATCTCAATTCAGACCAGTCACATTTCAGGTGCTGAATATCAAGAGGTAGCTAGTGGCTACCATACCAAACAGCATAATCTAGAATGTTTTACAAGATAATTGTTTGCTAAGTGAATGAAAAACTCAAAAAGCTTTTTATTGCACCATTTATTCACCCTATACCCCAATAAAGTAACTAAGAGATATTAGTTCTATGGATGACAAATAAAGCCTCCCCCCTGCCCGCCGCCGCAAAAAAAAAAAAAAAGAAGCTGACTCATTTACCTCAAATGAAACCATAAATAGACTTGGAAAAATTCTGGTCATCCTGAAGTCTAAAATTTGCTACAAGAGATCAAGTCTTCTATGCATGTGTACATACAACACAGTAAGGCTCTTCTCATTAAAAACACGGCAAATTCCCAAATCTTCATTTATTTCCAATTGATACTTAGTTTTTTCAGCTATAGAATCCCATCCTTTCTTTTTCAGAGTGCTGGCAACTTCATTCCCTCTCCTAGTATCCTACCCCAACAGTCAGAAGCCAGAGCAAACAGTTCATGCTTCAACTTTACAGCCAGAAATTATAAAGGGAATTTTGAACAAAGACGTAATAAAGCTTTTTGGTATAATGAAAAAAACACCACACTGAATATAAAGCATTCACTTAATTTAACTTCTAATCTCAAAGTAACCAGGTAAATTTTTAAAAAGAAAAAAAACCCAGAGTAGATCACCATACCCTAAAATAATGTAACTATAAGTTGAACCTTCAATCACTTAAAAAGAATCAAAGTTCTTAAAATACAAAATTTTTAAAAAGACAACCCACAAAGTCCATTTGTATAGGAAAAAGACCAACAGACTGAGTATAAACTTGGGGTAAAATAATGCTGGGTTCAAACCCTATCCCAACCACTATACGCCTTGAGTAAACTGTTTAGCCCCTGTAATATTCCTCATCATCTGTAAAAAAGGTATTTAATAAACTCTATCCCTAATACAGCTATTGCAACAATTACATAAAATAAACATTGTAATTAGCACCGTATTTGGGCACTAATGAACATTAGTTACCTCCCAGCCCCACTCATTTCTTTAATTTGTATAAGGTAGAAAATACTAACGTGAATTTATAGCTCTAATATCAATAGAAATAGAAACCTTACACCCCAAAATTATCCTTCTATTCTTCTCATAATGAGGTGGGGGCTGGGATGGTAAACAGCTCAGCTACATGCTACTGAGAACAAAGACCAAGTTAGGGTGCCTCTAACTTGGTACTTCCCCCACCTCAATATTAGCACATAGCAATGCCAATATTAATGTGGTGAGTGTTATCACAGAGAACTGTATGGGACAGTGATGAAGCCCAGAAAAGAACACTTAGCTCAGCCTGGAGAGATATGAAAAAGGTCATGGAAGGCTTCCTGAAGGGGGCAACCACTTAATCTGAGTCAGGCAAGCAAAAAAGGTGAGGACAAAAGGGAGAAAAGTGGAGAAGAGGAATCTAGAGAAAAGGAATGGTATAAATGGAGGCACAGGATGTGGTAGATACAGGAGAACTGGAAACAGTTTTTATTGCTGGAATATGAAGCACTGTTGGATGTATGAAAAGCCTGGAGAAGCACACAGGGCTGAGGCCCAGAAGGACGCCTTCACTCATCTGAAGTGGAAGAGCCTTAGACTTTATCCTACTGGTGATGAGGATAGCAAAAAACAAGGTTGTCACTGAAAATCAAAGAATTGGCAGGAGAGAAGTAAAGAAAACTGTGGTGAGAAACCAAAGGCTGAGGGTCACTTTAAATGACAGCAGATCAAAAGAAATAAACATTGCCACACTGAACATATCCATCATTTTTGCCATTTCTAGAAATACAAGAACATATGGGGGAAAAACATAAGGACATTCACAGAAAAGAGGTATTTATTAAACATCCTGTGGTAAGAAATTTTGGTAAAATATCATTTCACTGGGAAAGTTTCCCCCAAGATTGGGCCTTCCTAATAAATATCAAAGCAAGAAACTGAGTGTGGTATCAAAGAAAAACTGGCAATGAAATCGCAGTATCACTTAACCTTGATTGGCATCGGAAGCCTTAGTACCACAGAGAGCCACTCTGTCACGGGGCAAGAGACATGAGAATGGGCTCAAGTGCCTAACGAATATCCCATCCCACCCAATGCCACTGTGAGGGACATTAAAAAGAAAAATTCAAATCTTCCCAGTTATTGTCATATAATTAACTTCACAGTAATTTTTAAGTTAAAAAAAATGGCCTTTGAAAATTCTACCACAGAAATGGAAAGGTACCGAGAGCATGGCAGAAAGAACAGAGGGTTGGGAGTGAAGTCCCAGGATCAAGACACCAAGAAGAAATTCTAGGGGAAGTCCAGCTCAAGGGGAACCCAGTGGGAAAGTATTAAAAAAGGACAGTTTAGGGATTAAAAGCAGAAATATGTGCCCTTTCAGGAAATCATGTTATTGAAGTTTTAAACTCTTTTAATCTTTTTGATTCATAGTCTACAGCTCTAGAAAGTACTCTAAATAATTAGCTGCTACAGAGGAGGAAACACAATTTGTAGCACTAAACACCAGGTAGTGTTGGCGGCAATCCAACATTAAGAGTTCTTTGCTAGGCACCACCCATCACTGGTACTGAAGTTTCTTCCTTATACCATAACTTACTGGGTTTCCCTATTAAATTAATCAATTTCTCTCAAAAAGGCTCAGTTCTTAATCACTTAATTAGTTCTTAACTGTCTCCACTTTCAGTTAGATAAATAAACAGAAATTGGATCCAAACGTCTGCATAAAATCAACTTAACTTTCAAACAGAAGTAGAAAATCTGCCTAAGACACTATCAGAAACTTCCAAGAGGTTGTAAAATTAAGCAAGACTACTCTTCTACTTTCAGAGGCAAAAATATCTGTTTTTGTCCTATGCACAAAAGGATACAAAAGAGGGAAAAATAAAAATGTAAATGAGTATCATAAAAAAAGTTATCAAGAGTACCTGCTCAGCCCTTTGCATAATTATAGGACACAACAATAAGATGAGCTAGAGTTCCATCTGTGAAAAGGCAACAGCTCTGAACTCTTAAAGTTTCTATAACTTCTTACTCTTTTTTTAAGTTGGAAGAAGAGTATTCTAATAGCCTTTTCTTATAATTATGATTATTCTTTGATACTACACCAAAACTTAACAAGTTGTAGTTTCCTTTTTTCAGCTTTAATGAGAAATATTGACATATAACATTGTGTAAGTTTAAGGTACACAATGTGATTATTTAATATACATATATATTGCAAATAACTGCCATAATAAGATCAGTTAATGCATCCATTACCTCCCAGAGCTACCATTTGTATGTGTGTGTGGTAAGAGCATTTATATTTTTGCATTTAAGCATGTTCTTTTTCTTCCAAATATTTATTATGCATCTACTACATTCCAGGCAATGTGCAGCGCTTCCCAGACAACCTCAGAATCTGTCAATAATGCTCTTTTCTCACATCTGCCACAGCACCTACCACAGGGCTGAGTTCAGAGCAGCTGCCCAATAGATACCTGCGAACATGTTTCTTTACATGAACACAGGAGAACCTAGAGGGTTAGCACTATGATCTAGCACAGGGACCCTGTGAAAGGGGCCTACTTCAATTACAGCCTGCCTCGGGTTGCCAATCTACGCCCCATCCTGGTTTTAGCCACACCGTACATACCTGTCCACTGAGGAGGGCAGCGACAGTTGTAGGTATTGACCCCGTCCACACAAACCCCTCCATTCTGACACCTGTGGTTAGGGCAGTCATCAATATTCCGCTCACAGGTGCTGCCTTCAAAACCTGGTAAGAGAAGAACAAGTGAAAATGATGAATTCTATACAGAAGAAATGATCTTCTCTTCTCCCGCAGGACACGATCTTCAGAAACCTACTTCACTATTTCAGTTCAGCAGCTAGCAGCTGGTCAACCCAGGACTCACTGTGTTAAACATCCCCCAGTCTTCTGCCTTCTCTTGCCTCAAGCATAGCTAGACAGTTAAAGTGACTCATTATGCCAATGACATGCTTTCACAGTTACCTCACAAGTTTCATGATATAAAACCCCAGTGAAGACAAATTTCTATTCGGGACAGCTATTCACTGGTTCTTAACAAAGGTATTAGATTTACCTCAGCTCCATGCTAGATTAATGAGAACAGATAAAAGATTATCTAATTAGATTTAAATTTATTTTCCCCCCTTGGGATTATTGTTTGGGAAAACTGGGTAGGGGTGAAGGGCATAAGGAAAATATTGAAGTTAAAGTCTGAAGATATAAATGTGAAGTTCCAACCCCACTACCTATAAGCTGCTTAACACATGGTAAATTCCTAACTCCGAATCAGGGGTGTCAGACTCATTTTCACCAGGGGCCACATTAGCCTCACAGTTGCCTTCAAAGGGCCGAATGTAATTTTAGGACTGTATAAATGTAACTACTCCTAACAGTTAAGCGAGAGCTTGGCGCTGCTGCCAGGTAGAAACAAGGTGCCGGCCGATAAAACAAAGTGGAAGGTGGGATTCAGCCCGCGGGCCCTGTGTTTGCCACCTGTGCTCTGAATCAACTTCCTCATCTGTAAAATGAGATTGACTCCACCTGCCTGGCCTGCTTTTCTAGGTGGTTATAAATGCCACATCACAAGTAAATGCAATACAAATACAAAAAACTATCTGAAAATGAGGTAGTGTTATTACTAATTACACTTCCCAACCCTACAAATCCTTCACCTTCTTCACTACATTTTATAGCTTTGCTTCCTTCCTCTTGATTTTCCCCTTTTATGAAAAATGAAACTAGCACATCAAATTATTCACCCTAACTGCCCACAGTAATTTATACACTGGGCTTTTCCCTTTCTCGCTCCTTGCTACCTAATTCCTTAGCTATTAAAATAGAAGACTACCAGTTTCAAAACAAGAGAAAGTTCACTAAATATTGTCCTATTTGAAATACAGTATGACTATGTACTTGGCCTCTTCAAAATGTCCCATAGGTTCCTCTGTCACACTCAAAACACTTAATGAGTCTTAAGGCACTGGGGATATAACAGTGAGTAAAAGAGACAGAGTCCCTGCTTTCAGGGCATTGACAGCCTGTGGGCGGGCAAAGACATCAATCGCACCTCGCTTTATTCACTCCTTACCACAAGCCACTGTGGTATTCTCTCCATCTGCTCGGTTACACTGGAACATGGCTGGTTTCTCTGAATACAGTGGCAGTCATGTAAATGAGTATAAACCAAATGGCCAAAATAATTTCCCAGAGACCAAAGGAAATCACTTCATAGAAGATGAGAATAAGTGAAAGCTTGACGGAAGAGAATTCTGTTCCTCCTTGTATTTGGTACCCAAGCCATTCAGGCAGATGAATCACTAAGTAAGCTTGAGAAAGACTATGAAAAATGTTATAGACTCAGAGTTTTAAAAAAAATTTGTCATATTATTCACATATCTGTTTAATCCTATGAATGGGCTAAGTCAGAAAATATGATGATAAAGTGAAGGCAAATCTACAGATCTACCAAGCAGCAGTCCTCGAATAAGAACTGAGGTCGGTGTCCCTAGTCTAGCGCTCTTAATGGAAACAGTCTTTAGAAAAATCAAAGATCCAGTTTCAGAGTGTGGGAAGGAAATAGGGCTCCTGGCCCACCATTGTTAGAACCTGGGTTAGCCCGGTGATGGTTCTGGAACTGGTCATGATCATCCTCCCCCTAATCTGACCTTTCTGGTGACTAATACTACGTATTACTGACTAGAGTGTCAGGGAGACGATAAAGCCCTTGTCACCAAATTAAGCCCTTGTCACCAAATTGGAAACTGCGACCCTGAATTTATATGAGTCAATGCTACAACTAACTGAATTCACCAACCACAGACAAATTAAGAAATAAGAAGCATTTCTTCATAACCACAACATATAAGAAATAAAATGTTCTCTTTTTATGACTGACTGACCGTTTTTGAAGTAGTTCTTCCTGGCCAGTAGGTAGACAGGTAAGAAGAAGAGAGGTGAAAGCGTTAGTTCGTGGGCAAAGCATGGCCTAGGTGCAACTCTCAGCCTCACCGCGCAATACCTAGGTGAACATGGACACCGCACTTATTTCCTCTCTGCGGGAATTAATGGGACCTGCCTCAAAAGGTTGTTGTTGTAAAGATTAGATGAGTTAGATATAAAAGACACTTAATTCGATAAATAAATGGTGCTGGAACAATTACATATCAACATACAAAAGAATAAAGTTGGACCCTTTCCTCACACCAGGCACAAAAATTAACTCAAAATGTAAGAGTCAAAATTATAAAACTCTTGGAAGAAAACTCAAGATTAAATCTTTATGACATGAGCCAAGCAAAGCTTTCTTAAATATAACCAAAAGCACAAGCAACAAAGGAAAATAACAGTATAGTTTGTTTGGACTTCATCAAAATTAAAAACATTCGGCCTTCAAAGGACACCATCAAGAACGTGAAAGACCACAAAATGGAAGAAAATATTTGCAAATCACATATCTGACAAGAGATTTGTTTCTAGGATATATAAAGAACTCTTAAAATAATAATAAAAGTATAACATGTATATACAATAATAAAAAGACAATCCCCTTGCAAATGGGTTAAGAGATCTGAATTGACATTTCTTCAAAGATAATACACAAATGACTGATGAGCACATGAAAAGATGCTTGACATCAGCCATCAGGGAAATGCAAATAAAAACCACAATTTGACGTTACTTCATGTCCACTAGGATGTTGATAATCAAAAAGACAGATAATAACAAGTGTTGGCAAGACAATGTAGAGAAACTTGGAAACCTCACACACTGTTGATTGGGATGTAAAACTGTGCAGCCACTTTGGAATATAGTCTGGTAGTTCCTGAAAAGGTTAGTTACCCTATCACTCAGTGATTCCTCTCCTACATACATACTAGCTAACACTATTAATCAATGAGATCAAAGCACCCCTTAGAGATTATGTACTCTAATCCTTTTATGTAGACAGATGATGATGCTGAGAGTCACAATCCGAGTTTACATGACTAGTAGGTAGGCGTCTATACTGAACTGGAAACTTTACCCAGTTTCAATGAGTATATCCTCTGGGGACTTCAGAGTTCTTTTTCAATAACCTGAAAAACTAACCTTAGGTCAAAAGTTCCCTGTCTGAGAAAAACTCAAGCCAAAT
This sequence comes from Anoura caudifer, assembly GCA_004027475.1. Classification (NCBI taxonomy): domain Eukaryota; kingdom Metazoa; phylum Chordata; class Mammalia; order Chiroptera; family Phyllostomidae; genus Anoura; species Anoura caudifer. The sequence continues at coordinate 96,023 of PVKU01001744.1, forward strand.
CAGTTCTCCAAAGTTAAGACAGGATTTATGTCTTAAAAATAGAGATACAGAACTCTTTTTGGAAATAGCCAGCAAATTCTTGTAAGAAAGTCTATGCAAGGGGGTGGATAAGGCTTATACAAATAAGTCACAGTGCAATCACTTCTTTAAAACACATTTTAAGGTTTTAACGGAAAGGGAAACAGACAAGTCTCCAGACCTGTGTGTGGGATGGGTGTAACAGACTTACAGAGAGACTCCCATGACCGTACTAAAAGGAATCTGCTGCTTAATGCCAATTCACGTCCTTAAAAGGCCACAAGGAGAGAAATTAAACTTAGAAGGAACATTTTAAGACTGTGCTGTTATAAAACTATGGGACATGTAACTGATAAATAATGACAGTGAGGGTGGGGAGCAGAAAAGAGTCTTTGGAACTTGTCATCCCACACAGAGAACAGCATCTCTCAGGAGGGCATCGTAGCTTTCTGTTTTCAGATCCTGGGAGGTGTGAGGTGGAAAGGCTAGGTGGACAGGCACAAAGAGTAGAGCAAATGGAGAAGATGAGAAAGCACAACCAGGACTCTCCCAGGAAAGGCTTCCATGTAGAGGGATGAAAGAGTGAGGAACAACACAGGGACACCTGAAATGGTGGGGACAAAGGCAAAAAGGTAAAAATCTGTAAGACTACCTTCTCCCCCTGACCTCTGGAAAGAAGCCTCTCACAAAAGCAACTGGTCCTACCTGGGTCCAGCTGATTTTCTTGGCACTTATCTTCCGTCCTCTGAGTGAGCCCAGAGGAGCTCACTGACCCCCAAGACCAGCCCACGTATCCCCCCACCGCACCACCCACCCAGACTGCTGCTCCTGCCTGCCTCCCTGGGGTCTCCCTAATGCTCTCCACCTTCCTTTCTAACTTTATTAGCAAAGAGGTCACAGAAATGAATAAGGGTATTCAAAAGAAATAGATTCAGTACATTTTTTAAAATTATATAATACAGGAATTCTCTTCTCTATCACATTCAATTCATTCATTTGCCAAATATTCACTGAGTCTCAATTTTGAGCCACTAAGTTGGATACTGGGAGGGAGGGAGAGAGTTAAAACCAGAGTGTCTGCTGGGAAAGATGAACCAATGACCAATCTGCTGGAGGCGTACAGGTTGCCAAAAGACCACAGAGGGTCTCTAACTCCCCAAGGGGGAGAATACAGAAGGCATCTCAGTGAAGACGATGCCTTTGATGCATCATAAAGAATGAGTTCTGTACAGAAAGGTGGCGAGGGTGGGGGAAGAAGGTGATGGAAAGCTGAGGAGACAGCACGGGCAAAACTACCAAGCATGGGGAAAAAGGAACCCCTCCAAGAATATTGAGTAAAATTGGACTTGGGGCCCAAGACAAAGAAGCTAAAATAACGCACACTGAAAAGCAGTATGAGCAGATTTCTGCATCTGCTCCAGAGATACCTGCCAAGATATGACTAGTCTAATGCCCAGGAGAACATTACATGCCCTGTGTGTGAGAATGCAAGGAGGAATTCTTTCTAACAGCTTTTAAGCTCAGCAACAACAGAGCAGACACAAAAGCCACAAAATGTGCCTGAAGCATTATTTCAATGATACAGGGATATTATACATAATCACCCTGTGAAGCACAGGGCCAGTTTACAAAGGATAAGTATTCGCTGTTTGGAGAGGACGAGATCACACAGCTTTTTATGAAGTTTTTTAAAAATCGCAGAGGAATAAAAAAGCGTGGGAGAAAAAGAAAAAGGGAAAGTACACGGAGGACTGTTCAATCCAACTATGAACACAAGTTCACAGCCAATAGATTCAAACACCCCATTGTTTTCTGATTACCTGTGAAACTTTTTTAAATGTCCACAAACACAAAATGGGCCTAACTTATTCTCTCCCCACTAGTTGGCCCTAACCTCAAAATACTGGAAGTCAATAATTGAATGCTTTATTTTCTATTTTGTTCTTATGTTAAAATGAATCTGCCTGAGTGCTCCTCCTCAGGGCATCTGCTAAATAATTTACTTAATGGTAGCGCATGAAGGTCTGGATCGTTAAAAGTTGCTGACCCAGGGAGAAGATGAAATATGGTTCCTTGGTTTATGTCTATTAGTTTCCTCTTGAATATATTGTTTTTTCTTCCCGCTATAGAGAAATTCTACTTTCTTTGTCAATAAGATGAGTCATTTTTGCAGTTTTAATCACTTCCCCTGCCCCCAGGAGCCTTACAATAATACTAAAATCAATTCACTGTAACAATAGTGCCCTTTGCAGGAAAAGAACTATAACTAAACCCTTCCAATATAATCACTAACTTATGTGGGGCCACTGACTTTCAGAGTTAAAAGGCACCCCCAAATTCTTCTTACCCAGTGTCATAGAATACAACAACAAAGGGAAAAGCCAGGCAAGGTCTAAGATGCATGACACTAGGAAGAAAATGGGAAGACCAAACAGTTACATTCTCAGCACTGTGATATGATACGGAACTCAGTCAGTCAACAAACATCTGCATGCCTGTGGGTACCTGGCACTGCTTGTTAGGTGTTTGGGATACACTGCTAACAAAAACAAAGATCCCAGCTTTCGCTCTGGAGAAGAGGGACCAGAAATTTGGAAAAGACAGACAACAAACAACAGGCACATGAAGTAAATTATATAGTAAAAATCATACAGTGAGAAGTCTTACAGAAAAAGAAAAGTAGATAAGGGTGAGTAGTTAAGGTGGTTTCCTGTGTTTACAATTTTAAATAGGGTGATCAGGCTAGGCCTCAATTAGAAGTGCAAAGACTTGAAATGCGGTGGGAAGAAGCCATCTGGGAGTTACAGACTACCTTCACAAGCTACTCTGCTGACTTGGTTTCCCCAGTTTTATAAGTGAAATATTGACTATTATTTTAAGTAACATTTTAGTCATTTAGAATAGTGTGGAGGGCAATAAAGGAAAGGGCAAGGAGAAAGGTTATTTCATTTATCAAAAAAAAACTTTGTAAAAGAAAATTACCTTCCAGACACTATTTCCTATGTGGAAATATAGTTAATATTTTCCAAAGTCCACTTACAACAGAAAAAACAATGAGCATAAAATCTTGCAAACTGTGAAAGTACCTATTTATTCACAGTGTTACTGTATTACCCATTGTTTTGCATTCTTTTTTAACTTCCTTCTGTACACTGTCTAAGCTAATGTCACGTAGTTTATAGATCATGGGATCCTGAAAGGCAAGAACAAGACCTATTTTTAAATGTCTGCAACATATCATACATAGGCTGCTATGTAATGATTTCTAGTCAATCGTAATTAGAAGTATCTCTTTTTTCTTGTAACATGAATGTACTTTTCTTTTTAACTCAAACACCTCAATGCATTTAACAAAGTTTCCAAAATATTCAAAGCACACTCAGGGGCAGAGAAGCAGTGCAGGGTGATGCAGCAGGATGCAAAAGCTTTCACAAGAGTCTGCCTGGGGGAAAGACTCTGCCTGACCATATGTCAGCTGGGCCACTGGGTAAATCACTTGACATCTCCAAACTTGAATTACTTCACCTGGGAAAACTTGAAAAATTAATACCTGTCCCCAAGGTTTTGTGTAAATGAACTAACGAATGCAGAAGGACCTGGCATGATGCCTGACTCATAAAAGGCATTGTATGTTAGTTTTTCTCTTCATCAAATCTCCCCCACCCCCGCACTCCCAACACACACACATGCATACACACTTCATCAGTGAGTAAATAAATGTCTTGCTTTAAACTACAAGCAGAGAGTAAGAGAGAGCCAAGTTTTCCTCACTCCATCCCACTAGCCTTGGCAGCCTCTCAGCTGTGGAATCCCTGGTTATTTCCTTTCTCAAGGAGGAGATACTATTCTGGTTTGACAGATCCTTTCCTGCACACACTCTCAGAATTCCCTAAGGTTCTTATCGTAGCTAATGGATAACAATGCAAAGACTATGGGAGTGAGTAATCACTCTCTCCTAGCTAAAAACTTCCTTTATTGACTTCTCTAACTTCCCGTCAGCATTTTGCTGCCAAATTAACCTCTTGTTCTAGGCAACTATTAAAAGCAATTCTCTTGAAGTTTAAAAACACAATTAGCCTTCAACAATAAATCACACTAACCTTTACTACTAGCCACTAAGACTAGTAGACTTTTAGAATATTAGACTATTAGAATATTTGTAAAATTAAATTGTTTACATTTCTATTTCATTCCTCAATCCTTAAAATGAAAACAGGAGTGAAGATACCTTTTAGTTATTCTTTCAGATAATGTAGACAATAGTAATACTATGCAAAAAAAGTTTATTTGGTGTTTAGAATGACAGCATTATCTATTCTTCATTGAAAGAGAAACTGAAAGTGATACAATAATAGCTTACTCTTGTAGCTTCAGTTAAATAGTATGAAGTCTCTTATTGTGTGGCAGTGTCTTGGATCACCCATAGCACAAGTGCCTAGAACATAGCTGGCAGTCAATAAATTTTTACTAAGTGAAATGAATAAATTACCATTTGGTTTTATACCAGGGACCAATATATAACCTTTAATCTCCAAAAGATAAAATACACAATTCCACTGTATGGGAACCATACCTTCAACACCAGAATCAAAGATTCCCATTCTGAAAAAGTAGCTAGAACAACTTCTTTTTGAGGTAACTCTGCTTACTTAGCACATTATTCCCCGCCCCCAAGTTTTCCTTGTTTTTGTACTAAGGATATTTGTATAAAAACAGAATCTTTGTTGCTTAGTAATTCATCTGTTCCAGCTGCTTGTGTTCTGTTCCCAATCAAAATTCTCAGTTTTCAGCATCCTCATCATTTTTATAAGGAGTTTAGTGAATTGGCCAGGCTCACTCTTTTCTCCACCTCTGCAGAATGCTGAGCCCCACACTCCCATACATTGCTGATCTTTGCGTTTCTACCTTAGGATTATGTATGATCGTGCCATATATAATCTCTCAGTGCTCATCATAAAGTGCTCACTGATTACCAGAGCACCAACCCCCACCCCAGTTCTAAAAGTCTCTAGCTTCAAGTCCAGGCAAGTTTATCCCAAAGTCAGAGTAACTGAAAAGGATTTTGAGGCCCAGGAACCCAGGGAAAAATCACAGAAGGGTAAGTAGGCACATTTAAGTAGATAGAAAAATGGTTTTTTAGAGGTAAAAGCATATAGGAAACTTGATCACCTATTACTGTTAATTCAGTTTAAAGCACTCATTAGTCACACCTATTTTTCAATGTCTAATTCTCAATTAATTGTGTTCCTTTCTATTCCATAGACTTATCTATCCCTTTCCCACAGCTGTTTCTGTAATTACTGTTTCTCCAAAAAGGACACTAAACAATTTCCTAGCCACTCATCATCATAAACCCTAACATGTTAAATTACCCCCTGCTCAGTTTATACACCACATTGGACCCATAAAACTCCTCCCTCTCTTGTAACCCACCTCACACAAAATTCTCACTTCCCCTTCTCTCTCTCTGCCCTCTCCTACGCCCCTCCCCTAGGAAGGATACTTCCTAAAGGAGCAACAGAGCCCCACCCACCACCTTCCTTCTGTGTAGGAGGTGCATCTCCCAATCCGAGGACACTAGGGGAACTCCTTACCTGGAAGGCAGTTGCACTCAAAAGTGAAGTCACCAGTCTGCCGGCAGGTGCCTCCATTGACACAGGGGGAGGGAGCACAGGGCACATAGGGGCTGTCACAGTGCTGGCCTGTGAAGCCCTGGGGACACTGGCACTGATAGGAACCTGGCAGGTTGAGACAGGTACCACCATGCTGGCATTGTCCTGGAATGTCACACTCATTGACATCAGTCTCACATTTCTGCCCTGTGAAGCCTGCGAGGCATTTGCAGGAGAATTGGTTGGCCACGGTGGTACAGGTACTTCCATTTGCACAGGGATGAGATAGGCAGGCATCAGTCCACTGGCACAGCTTACCTGGAAGAAAGATAACAGAAGTCAGTACTGCCCTCAGAAATGGCAGTGGGCACCATCCTCAACCCCCCACATCTCTTGCCCAACAGATGACATCATGGAGAATCCTTAAGGTCTCTGAATAAATAAAATGTATTGATATTTTCCATAACATCTAGTTACTAAATAGACCTCTTGGAAGATATAAACAAGTGAATACTACTTCTTTTTCCTTTAAACACAACACACATGCACACATACTCTTGGAAACATCTTATTAATTGTGATCTTGATATAAATATTGCTTGATGTGTTTGAAGAAGACGAAGAATCTCTGGCTCCTTGTATATGAAAACTAGACAAAACTAGAAGCAGTCGTAAGACAAAAAGGCTAGGAAGGTAATTTTCATGGACTCTCTTAGGATGAAAGGTACCAGAAGAAGCAGGAAGGCTCTCACATGCTGGATTCCAAGGCATGACTCCAAGGAAACAAAGGAGAAAGAGGTAGAAAGAGAAAAAAACACTCCCATACTACTAATAAATTTGATATTCATGTGGCTTTTTGTTGTCATTAGCTTAAGCTTTTTTTTTTTTTACTAAATATGTGAGAACCTGCTGAACTTGTAATGCTAAGTGGTTGTCAAAGTAAATACCCCAGAGGGAAGCAAGTGAGAGTCATGACACCTTTTGTAAAAGAGAGGAAAGGGTGACACATGAGCACACAGAAGTGCTCTCTGCCCATCACTAAATGTCAGATCAAAGGGGAAAGGTATGATAAATGTTTGGACACAACACATATCTCAGGGTGCAAAGCAGAAAGAAAATTTTTTTAAAACTGGTATTTTTCTTCCTACTTTTCCCCCATGAGAGGTACCTACCTACAGTGAGAAGGAGATTAAAATGGCTACTTTAGACAACCATGTGTATCATCAGAGTGTTTGCCTACAACTGAAATGGAAAGGTCCCTGAACTTGGTTTCCCATAAGTGTTACGTGGTATAGGCATTAGCTTCCTGCCTGTTTCTTCATCTAAGAGTGGAGCTTAAACTAATAAAGGCTGACTAGGAAGGGTATAAGGCTATCACAAAACCAAAAGGGTGAACTTAACCTGTGACAGACAAAAGTTGCAGATGTGCAAACATGATCAGAACCCTGCAGAACACCAAGAAGAAATCCTTTTAATGGCAAAGGAAAAAGTTTTAATTTGGGGATCATTTCAGAGAATCATTTTAATCATAAAGAAGGCATTACTGCCACTTTGCCCATTCAGAATTAAACCATTTTAAATGGGCATAGCCTCCCTTTTCCTTGTGGAGCAAAACAACTCAAAACTGAAAATCAGGAAAGAATTACTCTCTTAACCACCAAATCTCTTCCATCACTCACAGCATCAAAGCCATCACAGTCATGATGGAGATAGTGGATCATCCTAACGATCATCTACCCCTACCAACATCCTACAATGAAAAATCAAGAGCAAGAATTCCAAACTAACTGATCCACTCTAGTTTTCTGACTATGTTTTTCATTTTTTGCTTATTAGATTTACAGAATTATTGGTGTACTGGAGGACAAAACAACAAATGGTTCTCCTTTTCTCATCTAACTTAATAAACACTTATGGTTCATTTGGGATAAAGCTCAGACCTACCTTTGAAGAACTCATAACCTAGTCAAATGAGAGACATATGAAAATTAATTACAATAGATTGTGGCACATAAAATAATAGAGCATAAACACTAACTGCCTAAAGGAATCATGACAGGGCCAGGAAGACAGTTTTAAAAAAACATTGGGCAATCGCCAATTATAGAAAAGGGCATTCCCGGCAAAGGGGTGTGCAATAGCATGGAGGCAAGAGAAGTATGACATTTTCAGGAAATGATGAGAATGATGGCGTGACTAGAACTAGATGCTTGCAAGGAGGTGAAGTCCTAAAAAGATATAAGGTCCAGACTGTGAAGGGCTATGGAAGCCATGGAAAAGAGTTCTTGGTTTACCCTGTGGATGATGGGAAGTCCTTAGGCATTGTAAGCTGGTGAGTTTATGAAAGGATTTACATTTATAATTAAAGGTATGGCAATGTGGTAGGTGAACAAGACAGAGAGATGATAAAGGCAAGGAGATCAGTTAGAAAATGACTGCAGGAGTCCAAGTGACAGATGACAGGGACCTCAACTGGAGAGTAGGAGAGCAAAGGAGAGAAGCAGACAGGTGAGAGGTAATTCAAAGGGTGCGTTGGGTGACTGAGTCTAAGGTGGGTTAGGACAAGTGAGAGGGAGTTTCTAGTTTGAAGTACTTGGAATGTAGCACTATTTACTTACATCAATGTGTTGAGTTTGACGCACCTGTTGAATCTCCAAAGATAATATGCAATACATAGTTGGAAATATAAGTCTGAAAGTCAGGGTCAGGGCAAAGCAAAAAAGATGACTATCAGAGTCCTCAGCAACTGATGAACACAAGGACAGTTAGTGAGATTCCCTTGGGAGAGCTGTAGTAAGACTTTAAAGAAGCCTCTAAACAGAGTTCCAAGGAACACAAATATACAATGGATGAGGACAAGGGAATACAGAGGCAAAAGGACCAAAGTTCAGAAAGTCAGAACAGCCAATAGCCTGAACGTCTAGGGAGAGGAGATTTCAAGAAGCAAGTAATTTATAGCACGAACAGCTTTTCTTCTGGTGACAATGATGTGATTCTGATCCCCAATCCTGACATGTATGCTTTAAGCAAATACTTCTGAGTATCTGACCCCTCTCTGAAAACTCTCAAAAGAAAGCTAAAAATAGTTGTCTGGAACATTCCAGTTCCTTGCCATAATGTTACATATGTACTAGAGTTAGGGGACTCTTAAGAGCCAGATGTTAAGATTTAAAAGAAACTGAATAAAGACATACACTGACAACAGGAAAGTATGGGCCTGCGTCCCATCTGATACCTGTAAAACCGACTTGGCAGGTGCACTCATAGTCATCCTGGCTGAGCACGCGGCAGGTGCCTCCATTCTGACAGGAGGGATGTGCATAGCAGGGGTGAGTGGTGGAGTACTGACAGTCCTCGCCTGTGAACCCCAGGGCACACTGGCACGTGGCTTTCCCCAGCATGGCCTGGGCCACACATGTCCCACCATTCTGGCAGCGGCTCTTCTCACAGGGGTCTCGATGTTGACAATATTCTCCCAAGAAGCCCTCTGGACATCTGTGTAGAAAAGAGAGAAGTCCATGAAAATACATGACTTCCTATAAATCCAAAAGCTTATAAGATAATGCAGTCCTGTCAAGAAAACACCAGACTGTGAACCAACAAGCCTGAAGATACAACTGTAAACTGCCACACTTCAGGAGCAAAAACGTTTAGAGAAATTAACCTCATACTCCCATGTTCTTTTGAGTCTAGACTGGAGACAGAATACTAGGCAGGTGATCCAGCATGGTCTGCCATAGCCAGTCAGCATGACTCTTATTTAAAGGTAAAATACAACCCGAGATTTTTTTTCATGTACATACAGACTGGTATAGTACAACAGCACCTTTTTGTGGCACTGTTGGTACTTGTATGTTTAAATTCATTAACTTTCTCATTTTGATTAAGCATTAAGACATTCACATGATAATGCATGAACTGGCCCTCTATCCTCTCCAGTTAAAAACATAAAGTACCATGTGTCTTCTCTCAATTAAGCATTGAAAAATAGTAAGTTCTCCTTTTCTTTTTTCCATTGAAACATCAATTGGTCTAGATTTCTGGGTTATGTTCAGGAGGTTGAGACTGTGATAAAGAAACAAAAAGGAATGGGGAACACTTCACAGGAGCTTTTCTCTGTAACTGAAATCCGTTGTAATCTAAGTAGTAGGCAGCTTTTTTTAACCAAATTTAAAAAGTACAAAATATAACTGAAATGATATTAAAAATATCTAAGGTACCATATAGACCCAAAAGTGAAGAATGGAAAACAATTCAATAATATTCTGTAACACTTTCCACATGTATGTTGAAGAATTTTTGTATATGCCAGCCATTGATTCATAACATATACAACCATCCCAAATTATCTGTAATATTGATGAAAATTTTCTCTAAACATCATTAAAAAGATATGGAAAGTCTCCATTCACAATGAAGAGGAACATGATGACTTTGATGCTAACTACAAACTTTACCATATGGCTGCACCCCCAGATATTTGGTTCAAAATATTTCTACATCTTACTTCTTGGAGTGTAGAAAACTAAACTCACAACACTGTTCTACCATTACCTCAAAGGTAACACATTTAAACTCTAAATCTTTCTCCTCAAAACCAGCTCCTGAGAGGAGTATTGGAAGACTGGGAAGACTTAGGAAGTACAAGTTGGCAGTTACAGCATCGTCACATAGTCACAAGTACGTAAGGTACAGCACAGGGACTATAGTTAGTAATGTTGTGATAACTATGTAATGGTGCCATTTGGGTACTGGAAATATTGAGGAGAACACTAGTCTAACCAGTAGGCTGTTCATCTGAAACCAATACAAAATAATATTGAAAGTAATTGAAAAATAATAAACAAACAAACAAAGAACCTGGTTGGGGTGGGGGAGACCCAGCTCCTATCACAGCTTCCTCAGCCCAGTCACTGTGCCCTGATGCTCCCATCACCCAGATTTGAAGCACTGGCCTCAGGTTTTACTTCTTCCTGTCTTTGCCAATCATACCCAAGACTTTTAATTAGCTATTGCTTGTCAAAGTAGTCTTTAGAGGTCACAGTTATTGAGAAAGGAAGGAGAACCAGACATTAGGGAACTAAGACAGAATATGCCCAGAAAAATTCTGCAGTAGCTAAAATGGCTGAGGAGGAAACAGAGCTAGTAAGTAGCCGCAGTGGTAGTGATGTAACTGACCACAGCCTCTGCACCCCAGAGCTGAGTATGGTAAGTGCAGCAGAGCCACGAGCAGTCAGAGCTTCGAGCGTCTCCATGAGAAGGCAAAGCTAAGATGAAGACACAGTGAGCGGTGGGCACAGCACCCAAACCAAAGACTGGCTCAAGTTTCCAGCAAGGAGTATGCACCTCATATAGTCAGGCCTACAGGAGTGCTGATGCTGAGATCTTGGACAAGGTTTTTAACCTCGCTGACTATTAGTTTTCTCAGATTTTAAATAGTTGTGTAAGAATCCAATAAAATCAAGTATGTGAAAAACCTTTTATTAAACAGTTTAGCAAATGAAAAACATTTCTTTCTCTTGGTACTTACTGAGGAAAATATGATGCATTATTTAAATCACAGCTTGATTTCACAATACAATAGGTTATTTTCTGATTTTCTTTTAAATAAGGGAGTAAAAACAGCCAATGCAGCATAGCTAAAATTAACCCTGAGCTGTATTATTGAAAAGCATTTGCAATTTATTCAAGAAATCTGTTCTGGATAATGTTAAAGACTGCACCACAATTCCCATTCACAGGGACTCCGGTCCTCTGGACATAAGCCTGGCTGACAATGCTTGATTCCCCCATATGAAAATCATTCACCTTGTAAATAATGGCAGACTTTTAAATGTGGGTGGGCTTTGCCCAGCTCTGCTCCCGGCCTATCACACTATCAATACCTCTCCAACACTTTTATGTGGCATCTGCTCAGAGAATGCAAACTTACTGAAATACCACCATTGTAAATACATCATGAAACCATAAGGTTCGCAGAAAAACAAAAATGAAATACTACAAAACATCTGGAGCCAGATTAAAGTATGAATTGCTCAACTATCTATTACTAGGATTTAATCTACATTGCTGCTCCCTATATGGAAAAATAAATTTCAACTACATTATACTTAAGAAACCAGTACAGGCAGAGGTTGACAAACTACATCTTGAGGGTCTACTCTGGCCCACTACCTGTTGGGCTGAGAATAATTTTACATTTTGAAATGGTTCAGGGACCCGGATGATGTGGTACAGTGGATTGAGTGCTGGCCTGGGAACCAAAAGGTCACTGGTTCAATTCCCAGTCAGGGCACATGCCTGTATTAAAGGACAGGTCCCCTGTTGAGGGCATTGTAAGAGGCAAACAATCAATATATCTCTTACACATCAATGTTTTTCTTGCTCTCTTTCTCTCTCCCTTCCCTCACAAAAAAAATAATTAAATAAATAAAATCTGAAAGATAAAATAAAATAAATGTTTGGGGAAAAATCAAAAGAAGGATGTTTCATAACACCGGAAAATTATGTAAAAATTTAAATTTCAGTGTCCATAAATAAGGTCTTACTGGAACACAGGCACATACATTTATTTCTGAATTATCTGTGTCTACTTCTGCATTACAATAACAGGGCTGAACAGCTGCAATGAGACTATATGGCTCACAAAGCTACTTACTATCTGATGCAGAAAAAGTTTGTGAACTCCTGAGTAAAAGAATACATAAAGCCTAATTCTATAAATAGCATCCTACATGCTTATTAATAATGATGTTTTGATGATGAAAAAGATTGTTCTTGTATCTGTTTCCACAAAGAATATTACACTCATTCATTTGTGCAATAAACATTTAGTAAGTTCTGGGCATTGCTCTAGTGTTAAGAAAATCCTTGAAGTTGTGGAGTTGAAAATTCTAGTAAGAGAAAACAAAAACAAAATGAATAAGTAAAATGTATTATTTGTTAGGTGTAGGTGAGTGCAATAAAAAATAAAACAGGAAAGAGGGAAAGGAAAAGATGAAATTAGGGACAGTAAAGGATAGATAAAAAGCGAGGTACTTTTGGCTTTAAATAGGAAAACCAGAGAAGACCTCACTGAAAAGGCACATCTGAGTCAAGATCTGAATGAGGTGGTGGACTACCCATGAAGGCATCCAGGGGAAGTGTGTTCAGACCAGAGGCAACAGCAAATGCAAAAGCCCTAAAACAGGGAACAGCCCTGGCATGTCTGAGGATTAGCAAGACCTATGCAGTTCTACCAAAGGGACTAATTAAGAAAAAGAGTAGGAGAAAACAGATGACAGCTGTGACTGAAAGGTGGAGCATGAGGGGCCTTCAGGCCCCTGTAAGAAGGATATAGTTTTACTCTAGTGAGATATTTAGATATGACTGCTATGTAACTGACTTCCTCTCCTAAAGTCCATGTATAGAACCACATCTAATTTTTACATCCAACTAGACTATTGTTGGTATAATAATAAAGACTTAATTTCTTATTTAAGATGTTCTAAAGGACTAGACATCAGCCTCTTTCATTATCTTAAAACATGTACAACTCTTTTTTAACCTGCATTTTTCACTAAGCTTCATTTCCCTTTCCCAATTCCTCTTCCTTCACAGCCAAACTTCTATAACTGTAGTCTAGTTTCACAGGTATTTTTTCCTTTCTTTTCTGTCTTCTTCTTACTTATCTCTTTTTAACAAACTTTCAAATTATTGCCCAGAAACTATGTTCTAAGAGCAATGTTTCCCTTGTCAAGTTCAGCAGTCTCATCTGAGATTTCATCAAAAGGAAATTCTCTCTCCTATAGAAGGTATTACTGAGCATGCCTTCCACCATTTTCCTCTTTTTACATCTGAGTTCTATGACTCCTTCTATCTCTCTCAAAGCTCAGTAAATGCTTAGTCTAGGTTGCTGATTCCTCATCTCCTTCTTCCCCATCAATCATGGCCACCCTTAGTTTAAGTCTGGGCTACCTTGCTCTGTTCTCTCATATGCAAGTGTTATTGCTATTGTTCATTTGGTTTTAAACAACTACCATCATGTATTTGACTCCCAAACATGCAGCTCCAGTTCCATTATGTTCAGTTTACTAAAAGTCATCTACTTACACTAATGCAATATACACCATCAATACTTGAATCGAAACAGTTAAAAAGTAACATCATGGTCCCATGAGACTTCAAATTCCTTCATTTTTCTAAGGCTTCCATTCACAATCTCAAAAGTCACTTTTGGTTAATCCTTTTAGGTTACATATAATTTCTTACCATGTTCTGACAACTCCTGTTAACTGAATTCCTATAATACTTATCATTCATAAATTCTGATTGTCTTAAATGCCTGAGGACATACATCTTATTGCTGGCTTGCTCCCTACTTCCATCCATCCATGGAATAATGGAACCTTGGGATTCAAGATACCCTTTAGGGCAATTTCTACCCAATTAGTGGTATAATTCTTTGTAAAATATCACTAAAAGATGATTATAATCCTCTACCTGAATGTAAACAATTAAGCATGGTACCTTAGAAATAGTTAGAATTTAATAAATGTTGAAATTATTGTTTCTGCTATAATTCTTTCTAAAATATCACTAAAAGATGATTACAATCCTCTACCTGAATGCAAACAATTAAGCATGGTACCTTAGAAATAGTTAGAATTTAATAAATGTTGAAATTATTGTTCCTGCTATTAAGAGTATAGACTCTAGAACCAGACCACTTGGATTTCAATCCCAGTTCCCCATTTACTCGATGAGTGATCTTGAGCAAGTTACTAAACCCTCCTCGTTGTAAAATGGATTTAATAATAATACCTACCTCATAGGGCTTTTAAGTAATTGTAAAACACTCAGAGTGATATCCAGCACATAGTAGTCACCATGCATTTAAGTAAAATAAAATTACTGGCTCACTACTTCAACAAGAGAACAGCCTTCAGTGTGGGTGGATCCGATGGTGAGAAAGCTCTTTCTTCCTGATGTCTTAAAATTCTGCCTCCCTCCTAGGTACATGTATAAATAAAATGGGGTATATCCATACAATGAAATACTATTTATCCATAAAAAGGAAAAACAACACAATACATGCTATGACCTGGATAAACCTTGAAGATACCATGCTAAGTGAAGTTACTTAGATGCAAAAGGCCACATATTAAATGATTTCATTTTTATGAAATGCCCAGAATAGGAAAATCTACAGAGATTGAAAAAAATAGATTAGTGTGGCCAGGGGCTAGGAAAAGAGGGAAATGGAGACTAGCTACAAGAACTAGAGCATTTCTCGGGGTAGGGAGGACATAATGTCAATGTTTGGACGTTAAATAATAGTAATGGTTACACAGATATGTGAACATACTAAAAACCACCAAATTGTACACTTTAAAGTGGTAAATGTAGTAGTATGTGAACTGTATCTTTTTTTAAAATTCTGCCTCCCTACAATTTCTATCTACTGGCTATCCCTGTCCTCTAAAACAAAAAGGAGCAAGGCTCTGCTCTCTTACGCTAAGCCCTTCAAGAATTTGAAGGCAGTTCTGTTGACCCTTTGTTGTCCTCTCTCCAGGATTCAGAGCTTTGGCCTATTCCTCAGTACAAAATTATTTTCAAACTTCCTCACTATTTTAGTGGTTCTTCTATGTTTAAGATAACAATAGTAATAACAATAGTCACCAAAATTTCTGAAGTATTTACTATGTATTATGTATTTACTAAGCATTTTACAGCTATTATCTTTTTTATTACTCCCTATAACACTGTGCTATGATCTCCATTCTGTATATGAGGACCTTGAAGCTTAGAAAAATTAAGATTTCACAGCTAGTAGAAAGCAAAGGCATCAAACCTATCCTGCATCCCACCCCCCAAGGATGATTCTAGTTCATCTAAACCTCTTTAAAATGTGGAGCCCAAGCCCTGGCTGGTGTAGCTCAGTGGATTGAGCGTGGGCCTGTGAACCAAAGGATTGTGGTTCGATTCCCAGTCAGGGCACATGCCTGGATTGCAGGACAGTTCCCAGCAGGGGACACACTGAGAGGCAGCCATACGTTGATATTTCTCTCCCTCTCTCCTTTCCTTCCCTTCTAAAGATAAATAAATAAAAATCTTTAAAAAATTAAATAAAATGTGGAGCCCAAAATGGAAAAAAGAAAAAAAAACCCATAACACATACGTTCTTACTAGAGCAGCACAGAGCTGGATCATCACCTTCTGGACACTATGCCTCTACTATTGCAGCCTAAAGCTGTGTTCACTTTTTTAGAAGTTACAAAATATCATTAACTGCTACTGAACACATGGTCAGTTAAAACACCCAGATCTTTTTTTTTCCCCACATGAACTACTTTCTAAAATTTTGTTATTTTTATTGATTTTTTTTTTTAAGAGAAAAAGAGTATAGGGAGAGGGAGAGAGAGAAACATCAGTTTTTTGTTTCACTCATTTATACATTCATTGGTTATTCTTGTATGTGTCCTGACTGGGGATCAAACCTGCCACCTTGGCATATTGGGATGACACTCTAACCAATGGAACTACCCAGCCAGGGCCTCACATGAACTACTTTTATAGCATAATTCTCTATTCTGTACTCATACAACGTGTTTTTTTAACCCAACTAATTGAACCTATTATTTGTACTTTTTAAATTCACCATGCTGAATCTTTACCCCAAGTTTTCTTGATTGAGATAACTTACCTGTTACTCATATAATCACAGAACTTCAGTAAAGCACTATACTTCCAAAGTCAACTGGTCTGAACTCCTTTCGCACTGATAATAATGCCAAAGCTAAATGGACCTGGGCCCAAGTTTGTGAATTTAGTAATTTCCCCCGGTTTTGCATCATTCATAACTGTATCTCTTTCTTTACCTATATCTTTTATCAAAACATAAACTAGAACTTCACTGAAAGTGTTCTACTAGGTCCTGCCCCAAGACTGGCACCTATTCAGTCAGTTCTATCACCTTAACTGCACCATCATTCCATCCACACCTCCCCGTAACGACAGCCAGGAAATTCCTTGCTGAAACTAAGCGCCCTGCATAAAGAAAAACCCTTCACAAGCATAATTTTGATCATCACTTCTCTGCTCAGAAACGAGCACTAGTGCCCAGCCCTCCAAATCCAAGTGCCTTAGAATCTGTGACCTGCTTGTCTGCCACACTCCTACCAGCTGTCTTACTGCTTAGTAGTCCACAACTAAAACACTCCAGTTACTTCCACACTCTTGTCTAATGTTCCCTACATAAAAATCTTCTTTCTACTCTCCAGTGAGAAACATCATGCTTTTCCATCTGTTATCCTCTAATTTACGTCCCTTCCATCTCCGCTTCAAGGATCTGCTCAAAACTTAAGTCCTCCATTAAGCCTCTTCCAAACCCTCTTACCCATCTCTGATCCCTCCAACAGTAGATGCAGTGCCATGTTAGGTACTACACTATTTCTACTAGTACGGCTCTTCATTTAAGCCATTGTTATGTCTTTCCTATGCCTATCAAGCTCCCATTGCACTTCCTGTGAGGGGTGGGTGTGGGAGAGAGAAAAGGCATGTCTTGAGATCCTGGTACAGGTGTCTTATATATTATGAGTACCTATGTATCATTAGGCAACTGATTCCAAAGTAGGTTAAATTTCATATGATGGATAAAGTTGGTCAATCCAAATCTGCTACAAAATCCCCTTCCAACCCCACTCTGTGGTTGGAACACAGAGTGTTAGTACACAAAAAGTACTAAACATCGTGTTAATAACAGAGTGTTAGTACACAAAAAGTACTAAGAAAGTACCAAACTCCGTGGTTTGGCTTGTGGAAGAGCACAGGCCAAATCAACCCTAAAAATCATCCTGAGGTACAAGATTATCCCTCAATCCCCAGGAGGCTCAGTAGAATTATGGACACGATAAAAGAAGAAATGGGTGAAAAAGCTGTAAATAAAAGACCCATGTTTCCTAAGGCAGGAGCCTTTCAACTCTGCAAATTCCTGTTCCACTATAATGCAAGTACCCCTCATACCTGTTGATCTGAGTGGGAATTAAGACTCTGCCTGAAAACAAGAGCTTAAATAGCTTTCTTCTTGGAATGACTCAAACTGAGTTTGGTTAGAGGCTGGAAACATGGCTAATCATCCTGGGTGATCACCCACGTTCCCTCACAAGTCTCGGTTCTATTAAGTTACCTCAGTAAATTTTCAAAAATGGCCTACTTCTTGAATAAAGGCCTGCGTAAAATATATTCTAAAATGTTAACTGAATAAATCTAACAGCTGCCTTTTGTTCCCAAGACTGTGTGAATGCCTCCCTCCTGGAGGGAAGTGACCACTTATTTTTGTGGTTCTCTCAGTAACTTCCTCCTGTTCTGTCCTCCTTCTCTAGCTTTGGAACTCTGAAAGAACACAGTTCACAGACAAGGCTGTGAATACAGGGGAAGTTTTGGAGGGCTTTTTTCCCCGTAAAACAATTCCAAAAACTGATCTGAATACTTATCAAGTCTTTGCCTTTTTTGAAATAGTCTGCCATTTCTGACATGAAGAGGTCCACTCTTTCATTGTTACTGTTCAAACATACACATGAGAAATAAGGTGAAGGGGAAGAAAGGAGGGAGAAAAAGAGAGAAACAAGGGTTTCCTCCTAATGGAAACAGAAAACTTTGCAATGGAAAGGATGCCCGTATAGCACCCCTCAGTAAAGCAGACGAGAACCAGACCCTGGCTCTCACATGTCACGGGGCAGCCTGGATTCGTTTACATGTAGCCACTTTATACAGATTTCAACGACCCTGGGATTTGAATAGCAATTCCAATCTATCTGGCAATGGCTGCAGCTCAAGGATCAGTCTCCCTAGTAATATAGGACAGAAAAATTTGTTCTTTCAAGTTTCCTAAGTGAATAGCCACTCGTCTAGAGAAAAGCTGAAAACACTGTAGCAACATGTCAGCTCCAAGATGACTGAAGTCTGAGCAGGAAATAAGCCCCTTTTTCCAAATAAAAGCCAGTGTTCTCTCTCCTTGTTTTCTCCACTGAATGTTCTGTATCGGCAGGGTGAGCCCAAACTACATCCAGGGCTTTGCTGCAGCTTTGCCTTTAGGTTTTTTTTTAGCAGGGATTTGGTCATTAAAAAAATAAAACAACAAAGCAAAACCCCACTGCATACAAGAAGAAAAAGAGAGGCGGGCTTTACAAAACAGCTATTTCAAAATCATGATGTTTTAAAAACTATACAGAATGTGGAATGGAGGGGAAAAAAATGTCTCATGTGGGTTGCGTCGGCCCTGCAGCTGCTCCTCATTAAAGCTCCTCTTTACTCCCTCTGGGCTAGTTTCCAGCAGAAAATTCTTTAAACAGAACTCTGCTTTCAACCCACTTTCTTCTTGCTCTGGGCCTCTCGGCCGGCCCCCCAATCCGCAGTGGCAGCCTGCCCTAGCTGCGCTCTAGAGGGGGGAGCTGTCGTTAAGGTAAATGAGGTAAGGGCAGGGGGAAAAAATAACAAAACTCAGAAACCAAATTAAGCATTGGTCAGTAACAAAGGCCTGCATTCTGAAAGAGCCCCAAATCAGTCTGTTCTTTTCTGTGACCATAATGCCAGCTTAGTTTCCTGCCCCCATCCCTGTTCCCCCTGTTAAAGTAGATAAAAATAATTGCTAACAGCCAAGGCTAACTGTAACCAGTGAAAGTTTCTGTTTAACATTTAATTCCCAAGGCTCAGGCTACAAACTTCTAGATGCCCTAGAGCCTACAAAATCAAGGCTAAACTCTACAGTTGGCATTCAACAGGCCCAACCTAATGGTCTAACTTCATGGTCCCCCTGCTACTTGTACCTCCAGTTTGACATCTCATCAGACTGTCAACTTGCTAATTCTGTAACTCTGTGCAAAGGTAACTAACTGGGTTACTGACCTTGTTTTTTTTTTTAAAGGAAAAGAAACAACGCATGAAGACTTCTAGTTAACTTCCTGGTAGAGAGGGGAAGAAAGGGGAAGAAGCTCTGTCATGTTGACCTCTTACCATTCCCACTCCCACTCTCACCTCCCCCACCCCCGCAAAAAAAATAAAAAATAAAAAAATAAAAAAAAACCCACCATAGCTTACTCAGCAAGAAGGAAAAACAAAAAGTACTAAATAAAGTATTCGTGTATAGAGACCCAGTACTGGGCTGGTTTGTGGTAAAACAGACTTTCCAGTGCTTTGCTGGTTGGATGTAGAGGAAACAAAGACAAATATACAATCAACTCACTCTCACACTCTCTTTCTCTCTCATACACACGTGTGTGCATGTGCACATATACACATGCTTTACCACAACTAATAAATAAAAACTACCAAATACTGCAGGACAGCCCATTTTCTAATATGTAAATTCAGCTTCCGGAACAGAACATTTCTGCTTTTCTTGTAGAGGTATTTCAGAAAATGTTAATCTTGGTTCCCACATTAGGCTGAATGCTTCCAAATTAAAAGTTTCCCACAGGAAAAGAATTTCACAGGGAATTGCGAGGCTGGGAATCATCTGAAACACCACCTCACTGGATTTTCATTCACCACTACCACCCCCATCTGAATAAAGCAGTAAACACACACTGATTTTAATAAATCCAAACCCAAGAGAAGCTCCAGTGGTACAAGCTGTGAAGCTGTTAATTCACAGCATCATTCATCTTCATCAGAGACTATGAAATCAGTAACCACTGCAAGGGGAAACCATGCTTTATTTACACAAGAATTTGCAAATGTTCTTATCTTCCAGTTTATAATCTGGGCTCATTTATCAGAACGCAGAAGCTGAACTGAGCACCCAGTCTCTTCCATCATCACCTGAAAGGCTGGGCAAGGACACACAGTGCTGAAAGACTTGTGTTGCTGTTATAAGAGAAGGTGGTCGTTCTTCTGTCTTCTAGATACAATCAGTACCTCACCATATTTCACTGCACTAAACCCTGAAAAAGTATCTACTTTTGATTAAAACATAGCAAACATACTCTAAACGTACGAGTTTACCAAAACCACCCTTCACAGTAATAGGCAAAAATGAATGAGTTCAGTCAGTTGTTCCCAAGCTATGCACTGTATGATTATGGCAAGGAGCCTGCAACGCTTATAAAGTACTCTCTAGACTACTAAATAATGTCCTGTCCACATTTAGATGGATTTTAGATGCTGTTTTCATTATCAAAATATAAAGGCATTATAAAATGGTTATTGCATTCTTAGATTTTGACGTTATGCATTGCATTCAAACAAGAGATTGAGAAATGGCTTCATCTGTAAATCATTTCTCCTTTATGCGTTACAGCCTTGCTAGGCCCAACTTCTAGGCCCAGAACATGCTACAGCACTAGGTTTCCACCTCCAGACCTTTGCACAGGCTGTTCACTTAGCCCAAAACACGTTTGCCCACCCTCTTCTCATAGCTAAGCCCTGAAATTCCTTCAAGATTCTGCTTAAATGTTTTTTCCCTTGAAGAAATTGGCTCAATAGTCCTTCAGTACATTCCTATCACCCTAACATGTCATATCTCTTACTACACTTTATTATGAGTATGCGTCCTCCCTAACAGATAAAGAGTTGTTCAGCACCATATTCCAGGTGCCTAACACAGTAACTGGCGTATGGGAGGCAGTCAACTATTCAGTGCTCATATTCCTAACAGGAGCCAAAAGGCAAAATACAAGAGTTTGTTGAACCTACGTCTACACCTTAAAAAGACCCTTTATACTCAAAGTTTGGAAACCACTCTAGGTTGACATACTTACCCAAAGATTATCAAAACTAATTAACATTCCTGATATATAGAGGTCTTCTTAGCTTTTATTCATCCCTAAATTATTCAAAGTGGGCCAGCCAATGCCATAGGAAGTAGATTTTTAAAAATCACATTTCCCCCAAGATATGAAGTTAACCAACACACACACAGTCTTCATTTTCTCTTGAACTTTTATTAATCTTTGATAATAAACTGACTACATGAACCACCCAAGCCTGGAGCTCTAAGTGACGGAACATCCTACTGCCTCTGAAGCATGAACTTTAGAGACTGAGCAGTGAAAATTAAACAAAATTTCAAAGAAGAAAAGTGAGTGTGGTGCCTGCTTTCTATTCTCCAATGGGAGTGGTGACTGACTACCTTCAAAGTTCTGAACTCAAAAAAAAAAAAAGTCTGAAAACAGAACAGTTCCAAAAGCTAATGGTTTTGATCTGAAAAGACTCCTAGTTCAAAATAATTGTACCCAAATAATATAAAACCAAATGTGAATATAAAAGTAAGCTAGAGAAAAATCTGCATTTCTTCAAATTTTAAAAAGGCAAAAATATTTCTTTGTAGATTCTGAATAAATCATTCTCAAAGTAATCAAATGTGCAGCTATGCAAAACTCTTCAATGAATAATTGAAAAATACAATTTCAGAATGCCCTGAAATACATCAAAATCCCATTTAAATGGCCTTAATTAGAACCACAGATAAAAATAGTGGACATATAGAAAAAGAATAACAGTATCTACTTCAATACAAAAACCTCTACACTTCCCTTAAATGACTGGATGATGGCCCAGGAGATTAAAAATAAAAATAAAATAAAAAATCTTAGGTATTACAATGATCTGTGCCCTGACGAACCAGAGAAACTGAGTATCAAACAAGCACCCTGAAATAATACACTCAAATTTACTTAAAGTGGAGATAAATGCATTCTCAGGATACAGTACACTTACCCCCAAACCAAAAAAGATGTAGGTAACAAGCACAGCAGACACTGCGAAACCCGAAATGGCCCAGGCTGACCTGTACTTAGCAACCAAACTGAAGCTCCAAATAAAATCTCCCAAATCTAAACAAAAAGTTATCTTACAGTAGAAATCAAAATATAAATCACACCCCATGTTTTCACATTAACTCTGGGGAGGCGCTTCATTTATTAAACTGAGTCTGGACAAAGCCACACTTGACATGGCTACATTCTCCTGTACTAACTACTCTGTACTACTACTCTGCTTAAAAAAATAAAATAAAAAGCATGTCTAGTAATAGGTGAGATGTTTTTAGGACATATTAGAACAAATATATTTATGAAGAAAATGATAACTAGTATATTGTTTTATACAAATCTCTCACCCAAGACCTTAACAGGCTCCCATATCTTTTTGATAAAGTGGCTCCCAACAAACCTCCCCTCTAGACCAGCCTTGGCTCGGCTACTAGACCTTGAACAAGCCACTTTACCTCTCTGAGCCTCAGCTGCTTCATGTGTTAAAACAAGATGCTAAAGCAAATAATCTGTCATAGTTCCTTAAGATCTAAAATTGTAAGATTCTATTTAGGTATGTCCCATGGCCCTTGGCCCCTTGAATATCATATAGGCCTTTATGAGGAACTTAAAAGAATTTCAGTGTTTTGTTTCATGGAACATTAAAAAATAAAAATGTATAGCTAGAGTTAAAATTATTGTTCTTTCAGAAAAATTGACTCAGAAAAACCCAAACTTTTTATTTTTTAATTCTCTCTCCCCCACTCCCCACCACCCAGGTACATATATAAATAAAACATTCACCCACACCAGTTCCTTGAAGACTGGTATCAAGAATGAAAAGAAGCCCTGGCTGGTATAGCTCAATGGATTGAGCGCAGACTGTGAACCAAAGGGTCGCAGTTCGATTCCCAGTCAGGGCATATACCTGGGTTGCGGGCCAGGTCCCCAGTGGGGGCCATGTGAGAAGCAACCACACATTGATGTTTCTCTCCCTCTCTTTCTCCTTCCCTTCCCCTCTCTCTAAAAATAAAGAATTAAAATATTTTTTTAAAAAAAGAATGAAAAGAAATAGTGCTGAATCTTTTGACCAGCTAGTGAGGTTGGACAAACAACCTTTATTCCCAGTCTACATTCTAATTAGTTACTATAACAGAGGGTGGTAAGTCACCAGGGCTCCTCACCTGTAAAACAAGATAAGAAGAAAAGGTGCTTGCGCCAAAGTCCCTTCATCATCCTAATATGCTGACCCTACAGTTTTTGGCTTTTGAATTTCCTCATCAGTACCACCCAAGGATGTAATGATACTTGCTGATGTTAATGCTTGGAGTCAATGGTTGTATTTTTCTTGGCCATCGACACTCTGTGCAAGGGCTCCTTTGACCTGCCTACCTATTATCCTTGTAAGTGCACAGACAGTTCAATACACGCTTGTATAAATGAACTGTTGCAAAACTTACACTTTCAACTAACCCCTCATAGGAAGCATATGGAAGCAAAGAACAGGCAAAGGAGAAAGAAAAATATATTTAAACACCATATGCAGGATAAAAAAGAATCCTGAACCTAAAAAGGAAAGAAAGTCAGCATCTTCCCCAAACAACTGGCCAACATGAGAGCCTGTATTCTTCAGCACAGAATGGTGGTAGACACTGCAGCCTTCTTACGGAAGCTGAGCTGCTGATCATATACATAAGGCTAAAAATGACTGGTGTCTGTGTATAGCAATGGTCTGGGAAGAGATGCACCAAATTCAAACTTTCATGGAATCAACCACTTAACTAAATTCATGTAGGATCTGTTCCCAGGTTATCATTTTAATACATGCTCTCAATACATAAATGCCTATTTTACTCACTTCCTCACCTCATAATGCTTAAAATTTAGGAAAGAATAGGTGATATCCCATAACTAGAGTTTGCTTCTGTGGAGACTAATTATGAACTCTGAGAGTCAATGTCAGCCTTTGCCTGGAAGGAAATGAGTCAACTTTTCATTAGTAGTCAAGTCTGTCCATTTTTTAAGAGTAGCCCAGAAATTCAATGCTCTGAGTTTTAACAATACAAAATTTAAGAAGTCAGACACCACAATCATTATATAGAAATAGTACTAAAGCAGAAAAATTAAAGTCAAAGAGGTTCCTGAGGTACTTTTTGGGATGACTGGGGTTTCTGAAGGGGCTAGTTTCCCAGTAAAAGAATTCCTCAAGGAGATGTGTCTGGCTTACACAACCAGAACCAGCATTTCAAAATCTTAAAGGGACAGGTGATTAAATGGCTAAGGCTCTACCATGGTCTAGGCAAGAGAATCATAGCCACTGTCAAATGTTTTCCAAACAAAATACACAGCCCTGGTTTATTCTGGATAATTGAGGGTTTGGATGCGTACTATATAATCAGAGGAAACAAGCAGTAAAGAACATGAGCTAATTTAGGGTAACCAAAGATTTGGCTAACAGATACTTGCTCACTCTGGACCCCTGAACTGAACTGGATCAGGCCAGTGATATGCTAGACAGAAGAGATCTGAAGCTGGGATACCTGAATTACCAGCTAAGAGACTGCACTGTGTTGCGTATGAAAATTGATCCTGTTCTTAGTGTTGCTGCTTTTCCATCACTCCTCCTACCCCGGCCCATTCTCCTTGCCTCAAAGATTCCTCAATCCTGATGGTAAATTCATCCACAAGCCTTTCTGGCTGTCCTGCTTTAGAAGCAGCAAAAGAATCAACAGTCAAAAAAAGGTCTGAGCGGGAAGCAGGTCTCCTCTTCCTCCCTCACTCTAGACAGTCAATGTTCAAGCACTCCAGGCAACATGTGCTAAAGCAATGATTTTTTAAAAATCACTTTTCTGTCACTATGAAACCAGATTAATCCACATACTGGTTTAGTAAACCTCACACAAACTGAAGTATAGACAGAAGAGAGCAACCAAGATGAAGAGAAGTTTTAAAACCATGTCCTTAAGAAAAAAATGATGATAACATTGGTAACAATTATTCCAGGAAACAATGGCCCTTCCACTTCCATCATTTTACCTATCCACCTCCTAAAGCATCGTCAATATTTTCAGATTTATAATCTAACCTACCCACTAAAACTCTTCTGATTTTGGTCTTCCGTCCCACAGTTGTTCCCTTGTCTGAATCACCATAGTTCTTAACATCTGTGCTGCTACACTGGACCATTACAGATGGTTTTACTTTATACATACATGGGTGCCTCATCTCCCCAACAAGATGGCAAGATGTCAGAGAACTGCCACCACGCCATATGCCAAAGAAACACAACACTCTCCATCAGACACTGCCAAGATATGCATGCTTGTGATAAAGAAGTCAGACGGCACAGGCCTCTTGGGCTTTTCTGTCTCTTCACAAAATCCACCATGTGCTCAATCATAATGGCTGGCTCAATAAATACCCAATAAATAAGTTAGAAGAGTTATAAATTGAATGCCTGTATCCCTCCCCCCAAATTCGTATGGTGCCCCAATTCCCCAATGTATTTGGAGGTGAGGACTTTAAGTAGATGAAGTGACAAGGGTGGGATACTCACTGTGGGATTAGTGCCCTTGTAAGTAGGTGAAGGGACCAGAGCTTTCTCTCCCCACAATGCGAGGGTATAGTCAGAAGGCAGATATCTGCAAACTACAAACAAGGCCCTCACAAAGAACCAAATCAGCCAGCACCTTGATCATAGACTTCCCAGCCTCCAGAACTGTAAGAAATAAATGTCTGTTGTTTAAGCCACCCAGTTTACGGTAGTCTGTTATAGCAGCCTGAGCTGACTATGACAAAAGTGTAAGGATCCCACAGTACTTCAAAGTCTATCTGATTTTCAGTGCTCAGGATACACATTTATAAATACAGTAACTTCAGGAAATTAGCCTGAATCTATACAGACTCAGTACCATAAATACTACTGTTCCATATACATCCTAACCAGGTTATTTTCTCATTAACACCTACCTACCTTCTCCTCATACTTAGGTAAAGAAAAAAAAAAAACGGGCATAATATTACAGTTAGATGTGTTCACTGAGTAATACCATCTGTCACTTAAATCATGCCTTTAAAATTTCTTATTGATTGCCTTTAGAGAGAGAGGAAGGGGAAGGGAGTGGGGGAAAGAGAAAGAGAGAGAGAAACATCAATTGGCTGCCCCACAGGGGATCAAACCCACAACCCAGGTATGTGCTTTGACCAGGAATCGAACCCACTACCTTTTGGTATATGAGACAACACTCCAACCAACTGAGCCACCAGGCCAAGGCAATTATGCCTTTACCATACTTTGCTTTCACTCTTCTTTTATAAAGTCCTTTTCATAAAGATCCAATAGGACATTATTTAGGAGAGGAAAATTTTAAACAATATAATTGCATTAATATGAAAGGCTGAAGGCAACAGTGTAACAATCTGTAATACATGTTTGGACACAGAGGACAAAGTGCTAGTGAAGATTACTGACGATGGCTAAATATAGAGAACTTTAGGAAGAGCCAGAGAAAATGTAGTATATACCTTAAATTGAGATGTAAAGTAAAATATAACTAAGACAAATATGAAAACAAAACATTCACATAATACACACACACACAGAGTAGAAGTGAAGGAAACACTAAAGTTCACTCCCAGCTACAAAATTCCTAGGTACAGGATTTTGAGAAGAGGCTTAATGAAAACCTGCATCACACACACACATTTATGGCAGCTTAACAAAGAGAACAGTACTTGGAGATTTCTAGATAATTACATTTTTATCACATTCTGATATTCTCCGCCCCTTTGTACTCAATCTTGCTAGCCTTGATGAAAGACGGATAGCCAAAATTTTAAATGAAGGATTTAATTAAGCCATTCCAGATCCTGAAAGAGAAATATTTCTCATCCCGCTTAATCACAAGAAAACAGGAGGCAAAAGAATTCCTACATAAAATTAATGGTGCTGACATGCCACCACAGAACAATAAGCAAGAAACCTTATATAGGATTATGGTTAACCTGGGGATTGTGCTGAAAGAAGTATAGCTAAACTCACATCTATTCATGCCAATTTTATAGGCCAAAATTAGTTGATTTAACGTACTTGCAGTTCCCCTAGACAAAAGGATATAAACTTAGCCCAAGAACCACCTTCTCCTACTTTTTCACCTAACACTTAAGTTTATAAGGGTTCCCGCCTAAAGAATGAAGATTAGTTAAAAGAATATAGAAATTCTGTTGTTATACGTTGATGAAAAGTTGATAATCAAGACTTCCTTTATGAAAAATTCCTGAGGAACACTTAACATACTTGGTAAAAGATGTTTCAAGGATATGTGTTAATTAAGAAAGTCACTTAAGAACGGTACTGTTAGAGGTCCAGACCTCAAGTCCTCAACAAGGAAAGCCTCACAGGGCACACATCCATACACCTGTAACTCTCTAAGCAAATGCAAGGCACTGTGTTCAACAACTTGTGACTTTGTGCTGGCAGCAACATTCATCAGAGGTCATTGAATTTGGCCTGTCTCAATTTCACAGCTGCATAAAATCTGTTTGGACTTGCTCATCTTCCATTAAGAAAAAGAAGGGAGAAGTTTCAAGTTTTTCAATTTAGTTTTCTCTACTAAAGAGCATTTTAAATGACAATATCTTCTGTCCCCACCTTCACTGTCCTCTTCTTATATTTCACGTTCAGTAACTGCACTGAGATTTCAAGTCAAAGGCTACTTCTCAGAAATGCAGCGTTAGCGAAGCCTGGTCCATATACACTTAAGTAAGCTACACTCAGGTTCAGTACCCCAGCATTCTCTCAGCTGCCTAGACCTATCGAATGCTACTATCTCTAGGTTAAAAACAGAACTTAAAGTAGAGTTTTAATCATATCCCTTATCTAAAAAGCCACCTTTTATACACTTTCAAATGTTCCACATTTCTTTAAAGGGGTAGTTTGAATTACCCCTTTAAAATAGGTAATTTTGTCCCATTTTACTGATAGGCAAACTGAGACTCAGAGTGACAGCACATTTTCTAAGAGGTCAGCTTCTTAATAGTTATGG
Source organism: Anoura caudifer (assembly GCA_004027475.1). Taxonomy (NCBI): domain Eukaryota; kingdom Metazoa; phylum Chordata; class Mammalia; order Chiroptera; family Phyllostomidae; genus Anoura; species Anoura caudifer. The sequence goes on from PVKU01001744.1 coordinate 124,424, forward strand.
GATCTTGGACAAACTATTTACCCTTCTGAGTTTTCATATACTCATTAGTATATGAGTATATGATATTAAGAACAGGGATATTAAGACTAACTACTTTAATATGAGAACTAAAATGCATGTAAAGAGCTTAACTAAGCACACAGCCTGGCACATAATAAGTGCTTGATAAATATTAGCTAGCATAATATTCTTCAACTTGCCAAAGATCTGAGTGGCAGTAAGAATTATGGCTCAATTCGAGTCTGACATAAAATCCATGTCACCAGGCAGGGCTCTTCCAGATGCCTTCATTCACTCACCAGTGGCAAAATGAACTATACTGGAGTCTGAGGCAAAAGAAAAACAGTCAGTAATACTGATCTTCTCTTTATTTAAAATCCGGATATCTTTTATCATAGTTTTTTTGCATTAATTTTGATTGTTTTAGTACATAAAAATATTATTTATCTTGGTTACTGAGTTTTGGGCACCCTCTTAAATTTTATGCTCAAAACAAATGTCTCACCCACCTAACCCTGGCCCCAGCCCTGTTCACTGGTGGTCCCACATTACAGTCAGTTGTTTCACTGCTGACCTTACAAGACTAGCAAGACTCATTCTGAACCTCTCCAAGAATTCCAGGTTAACAAACTGATAATTATTGTATGGCTTCCTAAAGAAGTGTGAAATAATGTGATAACAGTACCAATTATTAACAAAGACTTGAGTTATGTTGCATTGTTACATATGGTATACAGAAACAGTATGCAATGAATAATTCCTGAATTAATAATTCCTTAAGCATCACATTAAAGAAAAAAACAGCAACAAAGATTACTCTGTGAAAGTATTTAGTGAGCCAAAAGGCAGCATTCTTCATTTTATGGTAAAGATAAAAGAATGACAAAAAAGCGGCCAGGCATGTTAGCATCTGGCAGCAAAACTGTATGTGTGATGTTCTGCTAATATGACACCCCACTTGAAGGACCTTTGCTGGCAGAGCTTCAGCAGAGAAGAAAGAGAAAGTGATTTAACGGTTGATATTTTTCCCAGTGTATTTCTCTAATATGACACTGCCCTGAATAGCACTGAATAGACTAACAAGGTGAGTGAAAGGGGAAAATGTTGACAGCTGTGACTTTTGATAATGTCTTTCTAGGGGAGCACCTCACAACACAACACTGCCAATGTATCCTCTGCTATAAGCCAGGCTGAAAGATTCCAAGTGTCTATTCTCTCCTGACCATGCAGAAACTTGTCAAGGGGACAAAAGCAACGGCTCCACTCGTCTTGGATGGCTTCAGGAGGCCTGGACCACCAACGTTACTCCCTAATCCTGGCAAGGATAATCGTTACTCATTAATATTTAATGTCTCTTATAGCTAGTAGGCAAATTTTGGGTAAAATGTGACACAAAGTTGTATTTTATAATGTATTTATAATGATTTGTTTTAACACGTAACTTTTAGTTAAATACTTTGGCAAAAAGCAGAGATTCTCAAATGCAATCATCAATCCATAGGAACCTATGTAACTCATGGTGACTTTCCATTGTGTAACAAATACTGTGCTAGTTATCTCTTAAGGGGTATGTAGAAAATTTTGAAAGACTACTTTATAACTAAAATTTTTATCATTAAAATTAATGGCAGAGTGACATATCAAACCAACTCTCCTGCTTTTAATAATTATAAACTGTGGACAAAATATCAAAGGTACCAAAGAATAACCAAAAGAAGGCAAAAACTGAAAGGGATATGAGCCTTGAAAAAAACCAAACTACATAAAACCTACATTTATACAGCGTTTTCCATGAAAATATTCCCAATCCATGTAGCAGCAGCAGAAGAGAATGCAAGCAGAAAATGAAAGTCTTACTGACTAAGCAGTGAAAGGTGTCTGGAACTGGCAAAGCAGCTGGAATTTGAGGAGCCTAGAAAAGACAGCACCCTGGATGGGGAAGTCCTAAAGTATGCATACAACTCCACTCAAATCCTTAAATGATTCCTGACTATGCATGAACAAGATGACATTTAGGAACCCAAGAGAAAGCAAGAGTTGGATGGCTGAAAGGCTGAGCATGGTTCTGGAAAGTGGGAGGTTTGAGTTCAAATCCTGCCAAATTAGAGGTGCTTAGGAAACACCCCAGGATTTGGGAACAACTCACGTTTCCACTGAACTCCCTTAGGCAGTCATACTTGGGACTAAGGCCCATATCCCAGGACTAAGACTTAAACCATCAGACTAAGGGCAAAGCAGACCCACCACAGCAAAGCCTAAAAGTAAGTCTTCCACAGGATCAAGGTGATCTTCCAGTAATGTAGCTTGCATGCTAGAACAAAACTTAACACTCTTTAGTGAAAGATAAGCTTTAAGATGCATCACCCACAATGTCCAGTAAATAATAAAAACTACCATAAATATGAAGTAAAGGAAACTGTATCAATAGTCAAGAGGAAGAGTTGTTGACAGAAACACACCCAAAGACAAACCAGATGTTAAGAACTAGCAGACAAGTACTTTAATTATTTATTTTTATTTTTTATCCTCACCCAAGAACATTTTTTCATTGCTTTTAGAGAGAGAGGAAGGGTGAGAGAAAGGGAGAGAGGGAAACATCTATTCGAGAGAGAAGCACCAATCGGCTGCTTCCTGCACATGCCAGCCCGGGGACTGTGCCCAGCCCAGGCCCAGGCCGGGGATAGAACCTGCCACCTTCTATTCAGTTACAGGAGGACAGTCCAACTGAGCCACAACAGCCAGGGCAAGAATTGGCAGACAAGAACTTTAAATAATTATGACAAACATGTTTTAACAATGCACAGTTTGAGAGTTTTACAAATTATATGTCACCCACCTCCAGCATTCTAGAGAACCTGAGTTGCCCATGATTTTTAATCAAAGTGGGATTTGGAATGGTTTGTATTTGAAAAGTCTGAAACCAACAACTTGAAAATGATTAATGACAGCTAAACTTAATTACATACTTACACCTCCCAGTAGGACAAGGGAGAGAATGAAATGTCTTATCTCTGTAGTGAGAGGGCTTTATTAAGATCTGACAACAACTATTTAGGAGCAATAATCGAGTTTTATGCATGATTACACAGGCTCTCCTTGTCTGGCGTCCCAATATAATCACAAACTGATTGACTACTTAGGCTCCTAGCAGTGAGAGAAAAAAAAAAGTTGAGCTGTGTACAAAACCAACCTTTACAAGTACTTATCCTCATCTGTCAATATGATCTTATCGAGGATTTCTATAATTTCTGTAAACAACCATTATATTTTAGCTGAATCAGTTGCATTATGCTCTCTAAACAGTCAGATGGCTCCTACTTTAAAACATTTTCCATTGATTTCCACCCCCCCAAAGGAATTTGGCCTTAACTTTCTTTTCTTAATCCACTAAGCAATCTCATGAGTAAAAAGTTAATCATATGCCCTGCATGTCTGATGTAATTCTTATAAACCTGCTAAGTGTTCTAATACTCATTTACCATTTTGTGAAAATATTTACTGAGCAAGCTGGATTACCTACCTTCTTTCCCCAGGGAAAAAAACAAAGTTGATGAGGAATATATTAAAAGGTCTGCTAAGAAGATGTTATTTTTGCTTAAAATTTTGTTTAACACCTCTGGAGACTGGCATGGGATATAGGGATGGTAGACTTGGCCTCCCTGATTTTGTTCTGGTGTTTCCTACGTCCACTTATGTTGACACTGCCACACCTGAAGATGTTAATATTACTTTTACTGAGGTAGAGAAACACACTTTCCCCCCAAGTTTTGTTGTCCATATTGGTCTCCCAAAGGATGCCTCACCCATTTTTTTTTCTTACTCTATCTTTCTCATGGAGTGTATTTCCCTCACAACAGGGCTGGAAGACATCTGAGGGATTCACCCAGAATGACATCAATAAGCAACCCATCCCACCAACAGTTAACAAGTACCCAGGGACAGACTTCAGGCAGCTCCATTTACGTCATTCACAAAGTGAGTTCCCTGTTCCCTAGCAGTGCTTCTTCCAGAAACCAGGGGCAACTTTGTCTCTCACCTTGGTTGGAGAGTTGGAGTCTTAGCAGCCCACAAATCTGTTTGCTCCCAAAAGTGACCCTTACTGTCCTTTCCTGGTAAGTGCTTAGAAATTAGTCTCCTATAGAAACTCTCTCCCCATGTCAGACCACAAACATGTAGGCCAACTCTTAGAACCAATCTGCAACTCTCCCTATACAAGCCATCAAGGTGAATTATCTCCAGGTAGTTTGGAAGGAAACTGAATTGCCTCGCTGTATGCAATCCAGACTACCTTCCTAGATGCAATGTGAGGCAAATAAAACTCTTAAGCGGAAAGGACCAGTTTCTTCTTATTTAAGACAAATGGATATTTTCAATGCAAATGATATCTACTAAGCATTTTTTGGTTCAAGAAACACATTGCTAAACACTAGCTACATGCCAGGCATTATAACTATTCAAATATGCCTAAGATCAGAACCCCACAACCTAGTAGGAGAAACAAATATATCAACAAATGATCATAATGTTTAAGACAACCCATAATGTAACCCATAATGTAATGGGTTAACTATCACAAGAGAGCTGAATAATGGAAGAAAGCAAGTAACTAGGACACCAGATGCCAAAAAGGGACTAAACAAGAGTTCAGTGGCCAGTTTTAAGTTCCTTCCCTTGTTATCTCCAGCTGTGTTTCCATTCTTAAAAGGAAAATGAATCTCATGTTTTGAGACGGGTTTTTTCCCAGGTAGAAAAACTAAGTTAACAGTACATAATTGTTTACTTAGCACATAATCAGTTACATAAAAAATTTCATTCCCAATGTTATCTTTATTCCAATGCAAACAACCTATTGTTAAGCCTCATTGTCACCACAGCTTAAAATATTTTCACTTCAGTGAAGAAAATTCTTTCTCACTTGGAAAAATTCTTGTTTATGACATTAAGGAGCCTAGATCCTGGTCAGAATACAGTTGATGGGAACAAATGCCATTATTATCTTTATGGTATTTGCTTCAACATCCACAGAAAAAACAAAATGTGTTGGATAAACTCCCATAAAAGTATTAAAGAAGATAAAATTCATATTATCAAATCTTATTTTCCATGATGCAAACAGAATGAATACATGTTCCTATCAAAAATTTTCAATTGAGGTAGAAGGGGAAAGAAGGTCATACAAAACCTGGAAAAGCTATTTATGAAATTATCTCACAGGCTTCCTCAAACAAACAAAAAATATAGCTAACTACATGGTTGGAAAAAAAAAGAAAAGCACTTTTGAGAACTAGCCTATGCTCCCTAGTCCTGTTCTCATCCTTATTCTTTTAAACCCGTATCACGTCATTCACAAACAGCACCTGCTCCCCACCCCATCCCTAGGCTGTGTGCATCTTCCTCCAGCACAGTCTCCTTCAGAACTTTTACAATAGAAAAAAAGAATTTCATACGGCTATTAGGCAGAATTAAAACGTTAATATAAGGTGAAAGGACTCGCTGGTGGCCCACGAGGAGGGGCCACGTGGTTTCGGATTAAGAACTGGAGATGGAGGCAACACACCTGATGGTGCTGGGGACAGTGGAAAACCTGCCCAGCGGGGAACAGATTACTGAGAGGAACTGGGAGAAGCGAGCTGTGGACTTCTGTTCTTTTCCTTCTGGAGGACGGCACTTCTGATTGGTATGTTCTGAGACTGGCCTGACTGGGCAAAGTGGGGAAGGAAGGACTGCGTGTGTTTGTGAGTATTTTAAAGGCACTTGGAGATTTAACGGTGACATTCCATTACTCTAAACCTGTATATCTTTTGAATAAATAGTTCCTTTCCTTTTCACAAAAAAGTTAATATCCATTTATTATTCATGTATATTAGGTAGAATTAAAAAGTTAATATCTATTTAGTTTGACTTAAAAACAAGATCATACTAACGTGTTGAGGAGTGATTCTAAGGATTTGCCTTAAACTGAAAAATGTAAGAGAATGCACTCAAGATATATATTAACTAGCCCAGTTATTAAAACTAGCTTAAGTTATTTCAAAATACTCACTGGAAAGTCCTCTTCATAATGAAAAAGATAACAATAAGGCATGAGGAGTTCTTATTAGTTATTTATCTGACACCCACATCTTTCCCTCCTCATGCACACAAGAAATATTGTGTGCAACTACTTCTGTGAAATATTACAGCTTCTCTAACTTTCCTGGCATATGAGTTAGAGAACCTGTAACATTTCACAGAAGTATTAAAAATAGAATAGTAGAACTGAATCTTACCCAGTATCCTACTTAGGTAAAATAAAATACATGAAGAAAAGAAAGCACAAAGAAAAACTTACTTGCAGTATCCTGTGCCATTGTGGTAGGTAACACACACCCCTTCATTTACACAGGGCTCATAGCCATCCCGACACTGCAATGCTAAAAATAAAAACAAATGTACATTAGAAATAATTCCCTAATCGTAACCCTCAGACATTAAAGAAATGTTAGCCAATCTAAGTTAACATCCATTCCTAGCTCCAACCTGATCTGGGTTTCCTTTTAGAGGGTTTTTTTTTCTTTTTTTTTTTAAAAAGATTTTATTTTATTTTGTTATTTTTAAGTATATTTTATTGATTATACTATTACAGTTTTCCCATTTTTTTCTCTCCTTTCTCCCCTCTCTGACCTGCACCCCCAGCTCTCCAGCTTTCCACCTCTTAATTCATATCCATGGGTTGTATATATACGTACGTACAATCCTTTTAGAGTTTTAATCAGTTTTTTTTTCTTTTGGCTTCTGGGGTCATAGAAGCATGGAAGTTCATCCCAAGTATCTCCTCCCACAATAACTGTTTTGTGATCTTGAATGATGCTTTTAATTCTCTGTGCCTTGATCTCCCCAGATGTAATAGATAGCTATTACATCTCTATCTCCCAATGATAATAGGGAAATCCAAACTCTAATACTCATGAAATGCCATGAGCAACAATGTATATTAAGGAAGACCTGGGTAGATATTAGATCACCATGATATTAATTAATTACTTAAGGCTTCAGGTGAGGTTTTAGAAAAGGCCACTTAAAAGAAGTAATCAAGAACATCAACAATATTCATTCAACAAAGGGTAGCTGAGAGCCTAGTATATACCAGGCATTATACTAGGATCCAGAGAAAAAATGGAATACATAGAGAAATAAATAAAATATAATCTCTAACTTTAAGGGGAAGAGACCATGAATAAAGATTGTAGGCGAGGGAGATCAAAGAAAAAGTTCATTTATACATACAGATAAAATAATTTTCAAATTCTTGAACCCCATTTCCTTTATAAGACAATGAAAAGGCACTTCACCACCCTAATCCCTCCCAAAAACAGACTACTCAGAAATAAACAGCAATAGTAGAAAGTTTCATTGATTAAGTCAAAAGAGGAACAAAGCTATCCAAAGTCTGTCACTCACTTGCTATACAATTACAATACCTTGACTGTTTAGCTTTTAGAGTTAGAATTTTCATCACCAAAATGATTGTAATTCTAATAACAACTGAAAAGTCAAGACAGAAAGAAACCTAGTCAAAAAAAAAGCAAAATTGGAGTTCATGAACATTTTCTAGAAGATTATTAAGATTTCCATTTCCTAGGATGGTTCATGTATAAAAATACCTGAAAGCAAAATTGAGAAGTCCTTACTTTGAGTTTCCTCTAGCCACACCACTCTTTAAATAAACTGCAGTATCAGGGGCTCTAGGCCTGCCCCTCCTGGGCATCAAAGCCAGCTTCTTTCCACAGCAGGACCCAGGCACAAGCTGGATGTTAGAAAAAATCCTCCATTAACAATTACTACGTAAGAGCCGTGTATTTGCCCAGTACTGTTATCAAGTGATGGAACTATTCGAGAACATGTTTACAGAAATTTCTTCTCTTAAAATAGTAACACTAAAAAACAGTAATAACAACAGCAGCTAACATACAGCACTTACTAACTAAATACCAGGTACTGTCCTCGACTAATTCAATCTTTCCAACAACCCTATTGTGACAGTATAAGGACTTGGACCCAAGAATAGAAAATAGCAGAAGACAGGAAGCTGAGCTGACACCAGGTGGCTAGAAGGAACCCAAGGATGTCACCACCCCTCCATTCCCTACTCAAAAACACTCAAAATCAGAGGTAGCTGATTTCATCTCCTTTCTAACTGTCCTGCTTAAACTACTGACCCACATGAGCAGCTGATCAAGGTTTGGCCACTACATGACCTTCCTGGGGGAGCAGTAATGAGCAACACCACCATCTTGCCCACATAGTTCAGGTGTGGAGACAGTTGCCAAGCAACCCAACAGGGGCAGAAAGTCACTCTGCCCTGACATGAAAAATTCCACTCTCCAAACCCTTCACATGCCCGCCTTTTTGCATGAGCCCGCCTTTTTGCACGAGCCCGCCTTTTTGCGCAAGACTACTTTGTCTCCAGCTCACAAACGCAGTCAGCCCCTGTGCCAGTTTAGAGGACTTACTTTCCTCTGTGCTGCCACCCTGTGCCTGAGCACAAGCTTAGTAAAATCTGTCTCCAGGGTTTCCTCTCAATTTCTAACTTGCAGAACCTAAGAACCCGAATGCTGGTAAAATTTTGTGGCACATCTGGTGTGACCTCTTGTGTCTCTACAGCAGCAGGACATGGGGAGAAGAGTCATGAATCAGGATTGACAAGCGGTAAAACCCTGAACCTTTGGTTCAGCATCACGGCAATTTGTGAGTCTGTCTCTGATACTCCTGGCCCTCTCCTCTTGCCCAGACATATTTTGTTTCCTGACCAGTTTGTCTTTCCTCTCATGTGATTGTTTTATCTTGTCCTTGCATCCCTGAAAGTGGGTTCGAGTCCTGCGCGGTTCCTGAGGTTGGGTTCGAGTTGCACTACAGTTACACTGATGAGCAGATTGTTACCCTCTGTCCCACCCTGAGTGTCTCAGGTTTGAGTTCCAAGGTTGGGTTCATGTTCCAAGACTGGGTTCTAGCCCCACCGCAGAAGTTTTGCCAGTGGGAAGATGGATTGCTTCCTTCCTTTGCATCCTCAGTGGCTCAGATTTGAGTCAGTGACAGGGTTGCACTCCAGTCCTGCCCACTGCAGAAGTTCCATTCTTTTGTGTTCTGTTTCTGTTTTGTGTGTGTGTTTCCACTTGATGAGACTGATTTACTGACAATCCTGGTTACTTGTTGGACTACTCTCTTCAACACTAAAAAAATAAAATAAAAATTAGTTTTCTTTTACAATGTAGCCTATCCGCAACATTCTCTTGGGGATCAAAAAACAATGGCGACCATGAAGGCACAGCCCTGAGTGGCCTTTCCACCCGTGGTTCAGTGATCCCTGGCCAATGACAGTCTCTCCAGGATCTGTCTGAACAGCTGCCTTGACTAATTGTTCCAGGGACAGAACTGCAGTGCTCACCACTGACCAGGTGTAGCTGACCAAGAGTGCTTTCATTTTACAGTGAGAAAATTAGGTAGTTGATTACTGGAACTGTATCTGTTACTTGTCAAATCTGTGTCTCAACCTAGCCATGGAACCTTGTTTTTAACTGGAATTGGTTTTGAATTTGGTCTAGAGCTGGCAAATTAAATCTGAAAGTACTGTATGTTTGGGGCAGGGGAGGCAGAGAACGTATGAATGTGTGTTAGTAAGATATGTTGTTTGCTGATGTTGTTTTAAATGACTTGACTTTCTTGGTGACACACTACACTCCTTTGTGAGAGCCTTCTGACCCTGCAGAAAGGCACTGCTTTCTCTCACCAGCCCCTGGAGCCATTCCCAGGGGACTGAGGTCTTCACACACTCTTCCTGCGCTTTCATGGTACCTGGTAAAGTAGCTGGCAAAGGTAGCCTGTCCAGGGCTCACTCACCAGAACTGGACCAGTGCTGGAGAAGAATCCATGTGGCAAATGTTCAGAGTTTAACCCACACCTCCTTCAGTTCTAATGGTTAGGATCTGGTGCTCTTAACGTCGCACCTTCAGTTCAGTTCCTAGTCAGAGTTTATCCCATGACTTGTTTGCTATCACCACCCAGAAAGGTTTTACAGTTTGCCCCCATTGAGAGGATCAAGCACACAGGGGCCTTTTCTTTCCCTCCCTCATCTTTTTCATCTCCAGACACTTGGCAGCCACCATCCTATGCTCAGGTTCCCTCCCAGAGCCATCTTCCTCTAGGAAAATCTGTAGATTCAGACATTCTGAAGCTGCTCTTTTACCTTCTGAGCTTTCTATTTTCTGCTGTTTGTGTTTGTTGACAAATCCACCTTAAGGAGTACTCTTGAAGGAGAGGTCCTAGGCCTCTCAGAGATAATGGAATGCATTCTATGATTGGTTATAATTTTTAAATGGCTTTGAAGAAATTCTTACAGCATGCAAAAGTTTTGGTCATCTGAGCAAAATCTTAAATTACCAACAGGCTAACCCAAATACTTTTCAGAGTCACATGATTTAGGTTGATTTGGGTTTGGTTTGTCTAAGTAGACATATCTTTAAAATCATCAGCATTAAATAATACTTTTATTCTACCTGGGTCTATTAGTTAAATAAATTCACGTTATTTCTGTTGCAAAACTGTCAGCAAGGAAAATAACTTGGTGTAATAAAATTTTCATAAGTAATCTAAACTTAGGAGCAAGTAAGTTAAATGTAAAATGGGCTAAAAAGTTTCTTGTAGGTTAACTAGCAATAATTAAATCATTTATGTAATTAAATTATTTTACAAATTTCTTTGGTAACTTGAAACTTTAAAGTTTTCCTAGCTAAATTAAATGATGGATATTCATGGAATGTCTAGAACATTTCCAACAAGATAAAATAATAAAACATTAATTACTGACAATGTAGATAAATAGGTTTCTCTACTTTCTGCTTATCATAGAGAAACTAAAGATATTTGAGTACATTAGTAAATATGTCCTGTGCCACATTAAAAAACTGTGTGAGAAAATATATTTTTGAGAAAATTATTAAATGTGTTCATAAATATATCAATCCAAAGAATACTAATTGCTTACTTTTTAGTTGTCACTAGAAATTGAGGTCCCTACAAGCTAAGATTTCTAATTAAGATTGGCAGAAATTGTATGTTTTTAGTAATAAGCACACAGTATAAAAATACATTTTTTGAAAGAATTAAAAGAACAAGGTTTGTCCCAAAATATGGTTGGTTATTTCTGAATGAGTAGAAACAGACAATCTAAGAGGGACTGGGAAAGCTGTAGAAGGTCTGTGAAAAAAGTCTTGAGGAAATTTCATATATGGTTAAGCTAAATAAGATTAAAATTTAATCAAGTAAATGAATCTTTATATCAAAAATAAGCAAATGTAGAGTGAGAGCTTGGTTCTTTTTCACTCTGTGGAGAACAAATTTTTTCCTGTATTTATTGTTCTACTTCAGATAAGATTATAGAAATAAAATCTCTGTCTAGAAAGCACAGATTTTGTTTTATTAAAATAGTTCTGTTATACTGTTTTAATTAGACCCTTGATTACTTAAAGAGAAAACAATCTTCTAAATCCTGAGAACTAAAGTTTTACTAACCTGAATTGTATTTGATACCTTTTTATTGTCACTTTGGGTAAATAAATAATTAATACTGTTTCATAATGATATATGATCTTTTCAGAAAGTGCATTTGACAAACTTCCCAGGTTCAAATTTTAACAAGAGAAGTTTTTCTTAACTTAGAAATGGCTTTGGGTTGTTCCAATAGTACCCTGGAATACCTCAAAGGATTTGTTTTCTTTTCTTATAAGGAAGAGGCTTTGAACTAATTAGGCCCATTTGATATGCTTGAATTGCACAGGAAGCTTTGTTAACTAAGGAAATAGTCGTGTAGTATTTGGGTTATATATTTATACAAATATATGAATATTATATATTGGAGATTACATAAAAATCTCTAGGAGTCTACAAAGTCCTAATACAATACTCATTTGTAATTCTTATCTTAAAATATGTCAAATACTTATTTGTCATAAAATTGATAAAGCAAGGTTCTTTGTCAATTGCATTATATGCAGATCTATAACCATGTCATTTTAAGTTTTGTCATTTGCATTCGGTCATTGTTTTATCCTGATACTTTTGCAAGTATGTTTCATCTTCAGAAAGATACATGGAAAGGACTCTAACTTATTCTAAAATAAGAGTTTTCTGGTAATTTACTTTCAGATGATACCTTTAAATTGGATGAAGATTTTTAAAGCTCTAAGGAATAACTGAATTCATAAAATAATGACAAAAGATCAAGATAGGCAGGTATTAATTATATGGGACTGAATGAAATGAGGATAATTTTTATTTTTATAACTCTTTGTTGGAAATATTGCTGACTTTTTAATCTTTTCAGATAAAAGAAAACCTGTTTTCTTTTAAACTACCTATAGCATAGAGCAGTTTGGTAAATTATACCTTTGTAAGCAGTATTGAAATATTTATTTTTTTCTCCCTGGTTGATCACTCCAGAAATTTGGAGACTCTGAAGGAGTATTATTATTTTCATGGCAATATGGTTGTTCGCAAAAATTTAATAGGAAGCTGTTCTCTTTACAACAGGACACAATTAGAAACTCTTGGTGTGGCTTTGATTGGAATGTCATGTTTGAAAGAAATATGCACAGACTCTGGATCTCACCAGAAAGCTCTAAGGAATTAAGATTGACTTTAGAGGCTGATAAAATCCCCCTGGAAAAGCAGCCTGGGCGTACCTTGCTTAGATGGTTCACAGCAGTCTTTCCAGGTAAGGAACAAAGGTTGCTTTCCTGGGACATGGCAAAAGAACCTCAAGTCATTTTTGAAAACCTCAAGAACCTGAGGAATTCACCCAAATCTTTGGTATTCCAGGCAAATGCTGACTACAACTATGTGCCTTGACTTCTTAGCCCTGAAAGGCTTAACTCAAGATCAATCTGGAGATTTCTTATGAAATTCCAGCAAAGCAGTTTTAAAAGAACCTATACGGTCAATTACTATTCTTGCTGTACTTATGCAAATAACAGGCCAGATTTATTCAAACTAGACTTATACAATAAATTAGTCTTAAGTTGGCTACCTACGATAAAATGAGGGTGATTTTCTAGAGAAAATTGTGTCAAAAGAGACCATAATACACAATTGTAGTTATTAGATTCTGGTCCAGTTAATTATCTTTAAAATTTTATTTTTTCACCTGTGGACTTGACTGGATCCTGAGATTTCCTAATGAAAGTGTTTGGTTGCAGTCCCCAGAGCTATTGTTTCATTCTTCTCCCATCCTTTGCCTTGGAATTATTGAGAACTAAAACTTGCCTTGGAATCAGAGACTACAACTAGATGACGTAATGCAAACTTTGGAGAAATCATCACGACAGGCTACCCAGTTAAAAGGAGTATACCCTGGCTACCTAAATCAAGTCTGGGAAACCATTAAACGTTTATCTGCCCACTTACCTGATCCTTCCCTTTCTGGGGGCCCTGGTGACCCTTCTACTCCTCCTATTATTTGATCCTTGCCTCTTTAACCTTCTCATAAAGTTTGTCTCTTTCAGACTACAACAGTTCCACATTAAATTGATACTTATGCAAGGCTTCCAGCCCATCCCAGACAAAAAAGACCCACATTCTTACTGCTCTTTAGATCAGAGAGTGAGAGATTTTATTCCCTCCAAGTATAGGGACAATGCTCAGCAGAAAGTAGTTACAGGAGAAGAGACCTCCAATTCTAATCCCTTAAGAATAGGAAGGATGGGCCCTGGCCAGATAGCTCAGCTGCTTACAGTGTCATCCTCTCATATGCCAAGATTGTGGGTTCAATCCCTAGTCAGGGCACATACAAGAATCAACCAGTGAATGCACAAATAAGTAGAACAACAAATCAATGTTTCTCTCTCTCCCTGCCTTCCCCAACCCTTCCTCCCTCATACCCTTCTCTCCTTTCTCTCTAAAAAAACAATAAACAAAAATCAAAACAAAAAGAATAGGAAGGATAAAATCTCTAGGGGGGAATGAAACAGTATAGGGACTTGGGCCAAGGAACAGAAAATAGCGGATGACCAGGAAGCTGAGATGAGACCAGGTGGCTAGAAGAAACCCAAGGATGCCACCAACCCTTCACTCACTACTCAAAAACACAGAGGTAGCTGATTTTATCACCCTTCTAACCGCCTGCTTAGACGGCTGACCCACAAGCACAGCTGATCAAGATTTGGCCACTATTCAACCTTCCTGGGTTGGCGGTAATGAGCAACACCACCGTCTTGCCCCCACAGCACAGGTGGGATGTAGTGCCAAGCAACCCAACAGGAGGAAGAAGCAACCCCACCCTGACATAGAAAATCCCACTCTCCAAACCCTTCACAAGTCCGCCTTGTTCAAAAGTTCGCCTTTTTACTCAAGCCTGCTTTGCCCCCGGCTTATATAAGCAGCCAAGCAGAGCCAGCCCTTGAGCCAGTTAAAAGAACTTCCTTTCCTCTGTGCTGTTGCCCTTGTGCCCAAGCATAAGCTTAATAAAATCTATCTGGAAATTTCTCTGGGGTTTGCTTTCAATTTATATCTTGAGGAACCCAAGAACCCTAATGCCAGTAACATTACTAAGTTGTTAATTTCATTATGCCCATTCCACAGAAAGGATAAGTAACCTGTCTATTTATCACACCAGTGAATTAAAGAGACAGAATTTGAGCCCTGGCCTGGTGGCTCAGTTGGTTGTAGCATCATCCTGATGTGCCAGGGTTGCAGGTTCAGTCCCTGGTTGGGGCACGTGCAGGAAGCAATCAATGAAGGTATGGATAAAGTAGAACAACCAATCAATGTTTCTCTCACTCTCAGATCTATTTTTTTTTTAAAGAGCCAGAATTTGAACTTAGGAACTCTGGGTCCCACGACAGTCTGTATCCTTAATTACAATGATCCACTGCTTCCCATTAAATGACATTTTTATTTTCAGGATGGACAGGAAAGGCATTATTATAACAATTTACTAGAAAGTGAAGGCCGGGAAGGTTCAGGGACCTCCTCAGGGCACCACACCACCAGTTTTGGCAGTGCCAGGTCCAGGACCCAGGTCTCTTATTGCGTTCAGCCCCTACTCCATGACTGCTGTTAGGATCACACAAGCAGTCACTAGGCTGCAACCTGCACGAACAGATTCAGGAAAAGGGTCATCTTGTTGTCTATATCCCACTTCCCTGTAGGGCTCAAATGCTCCCTCTTCCCACACTGATAAGCCCAATGCAACAACTATAATTAAAACAGTTAATGTCAGGTTATTTCCTCCATACCAAAGTTCTCAAACTGGTTTTTTTTTTTTTTTTTCATTCTCTTTGGACACTTTTATTAGTTTCAATGAGAACTTCCTGACTTTTTACTATTTGTTTTTTTTCTTTAAATAAAAAAAAAAAGAAAGAAAGAAAGAAAGAAAGCCTCTCACAGGAAAGAAATGTCCCACAGGCAGAGAGCAAACTGCAGCTTTGTCCTGCAGGAATCCTGCTGCAGTGGAGGAATCCTGGGGCAGTGGAGGGAGTCAGGAGACCTGAAATCCTGCCTCTACCTCTCATTAGTTGTGCTCTTACTACGAGCAAAGCACAATCTCATGCAAGCTCATTTCCCTATCTGTAAACCAAACTAGGGTGAACTAAATACTCCCAAAGGTCCTTGTGATCCAGCAGTGACACATCTCTCACCAAAAGTATATGCATGGCATGCCTGGAACCTGGAGAAATCTATCCAGAAGAGCGTAAGGACTCAGTGGCCCATGACTCAGATAGCCATGGGTGAAATGAAAATCTCAGTCTGTTTCTATTAGGTGTCCTTGCAAATCAATACCATGGCAGGTTCAGAGAAATACAAACAACACAAAGTCAATATGTGACAATCAATCTACCAAATAACTTCACAGCCTGCCTTTAGTGAACCAATCAAATTCAGTGACCAAAAAGGAGGTGGGCCTACAGGGCTAATAATTAATGCCAATTGGCTGATCTGTAGGGTCATGCAACCTTGAACCTTTAACACTTACTAAGCCACAGTTCTCAAACTTTAGTTTGCAGCAGAATCATCTGGAGGGTTTGCCAGTCCCCACCCCCACAGACTCTGATTCAGTGGGTCTAGAGGGGGCCTGAGAATCTGCATTCCTAACAAGTTCACAGGTGATGCTGATGCTACTGGTCCGAGGATCACTTTGAGAGCAACAACTGTACTAAGGCATGTGTCCACTTTAAGGACTCCCCTAAAATTATAAAATCCACAGGAGGTCTCAGATAATCTGTATCATAACACATTGCCTGAATAAACTTAAAAATAAAGTAAATTTGAGACTTACAAATTCTGCCTGAGGGCTATTTTCTAAATGAATACTGTTATTATTTGCTATACAAAAAAGTTTGCATTTTGATAACTCAAAACCATGTAAGCGACTGGAAAAGACCTCATTTCAAAATTCAACTTAACTTTTCCCCATTGTAAAACATATAAATTTAACAATGAAATTGAAAGCAGCTATATCTTTGTAGGGCAAAAACAAAATGCTCAGTCATGTCATAGTTGGAGAACTGATGCTTAAATTGATGTTTTAATAGACTCAGAGAAACTAGTTATTCACAAAAAGAGTAACTTTTTCCCAAATTTTCATCTTAAGCCACAAATGATGGTCACTGAATAAATACTGGCTGACTGAAATCAGTCTCCATACAGTGCGTGTGCATGCGTGTGTCTATCTTCATATACACACCTCCCCCCCACAAAAGGCAAAATCAAGGAGGAGCAGATATCAATCGCATCACTCCATCACAGGGCCATGTGACATAAAATCTAGACTCCAATTTCCGATTTTCACACCTTTTCTGTGCAGCATACAGGGGACTTTCACATGTGGGGAACTAATCTTCTAATATTCAGAACATACAGAGCATCTACCAAGGGAGGGGCAGGCCCTGGTGTCAGGATACCATGGCTAACAGAATCAAGTTCCTTTATTAGGGAAAGACAGCTAATAAGTAAGTAAATAAAATCATTTCAGACAGTGGGTAAGAGTTAGATTCTGTTGAAAGCAGAATCCAGCCATGGGACATAAAGTGATCACAAAGGCTGTGTGATGAGGAAAGGCCTGTGTGAGGAGGTATGAACAAGACTCAGGAAAATATGGGGACAGAGTGACCCCAGGGAGAGGAAACAGCAGGTATATAGCCCCGAGATGGGACTGGGTCTGAAATTCCAGATTCATATGGGTACAGATTATTAAGCAAGGGGGGAAGTAACAGGAGACAGGCCAGGGAGGCAAGCAGAGAGCATCACAGGTTTTGCTCTAAGTTGAGTGTAAACGAATGGGCTGCTGTAAGCAAGGAAAAGGACAATCAGATGTAAGTTTGAAAAAAGTCAAGATTGTACAAAGTTCCAGTCATCAATGTTTTTTCCCTTTCTTATGTAAGCTTATTTAAGTCATCTCTTTTTAGACTTAGCCTAAAGACATCCACTTCCCCCAAAATGGTAAAGATTTTATTCTAATGGCATCTAACCTCCCAGAAGCACCACTTGCAACATGTCACTCCACTGCCCGCTAATCCAGTGATTTTCAACCTTTTTCATCCCATGTGACACATAAACTAATTACTAAAATTATGCAGCACACCAAAAAATATATTTTTTGCCTATCTGACAAAAAAGGTGTAATTTTGATTCATGCACACTGGATGGCTATAGTTCTGTTGGCTGTTGTCTTTTTTTTTTTTTTTTTTTTTTTTTTTTTTTTTTTTTTTTTTTTTTTTTTTTTGACAATCTAAGGGAAAAGAGGTCAGTGTCCCTGACTAAATAGTCAGGTATTGCATGTTTTAAAAATTCTTGCAGCACACAGTTTGAAAATTGCTGCTCTAATCTACAATGACTTTCAGCTCCAGATTCTCAGAACTTAATCCTCAGTTTGAGGAGAACCAGCTGAGAAGTCTATGCAATACCTTCATACAGAGTGCCAAACTTGGTGTTTCTCTTCCAGAGACAAGCCATTTCTTACTTCTAGTCTAAGTCCTCATGCTCACCTACAAGACGGTAGCCTCCCTTTCTGGTCCAGTATGACTCCCACCATTCTGAATACAGTCTCTTGCTTGAACGGCTCACCACTGAACTCAGTTCCATGCCTCCACTTGTATCTCAGCTTCCTCTGATTGCTACTTCCCCTTTATTATCTAAATTCTATTCAATCCTCTGAGGCCCATCTCACCCCTGCCTCCCCCACACAGTCTGTTCTTGACAGTTCTGGTCCTCATAAGCCAACTTCGACTCTTTTAACACACGTAACTTAGCATTTAATTCTATACAGTCTTCTAACTCCCTCTGCTTTTTCACTTTTAAGGACTTAGACTTGGAGGACAGAGAACATTTCTTCTTTTCTGTAGATAGGAGGCAATGTAGTTTAGTGGCTGAAAGCATAGATGCTGAAATCAGGATCTGGATTTGAATTCTAGCTCCACCACTTGCTACCATCTACCTGGGGATCCTCTTTGTGCCTTAGTTTCTTCATCTGTAATCTTCAAAGAGCTCTGCTAAGGACTAACTGAATTAATAAATTAAAGACTGTAAAACAATGCATGATAATTAGTCAGAGCTCAAAAAAAGGCTACCTCACAGAACAGGTACTTCAATTCTTGGTTGCTTGATAAAAGGTGTCTTTAGAAAAGCCTATTATACCAATCAAACCCCAGTTTAAGCAAACTGAGAAATCTAGAAAAACAGAAGAGTCCTAGGCAATTTAGGATGCAATATCAATAAGTGGAATAAATTCTTCCAGTTGCCATCAGTAGCAGTCTGATAAAAGACATACTGAAGTACTACCGAAAAAACAAACCAACCCACAAAAAACAGAGGTTACTGCTCTTTTTTAAAAATAAAAAGATATACATGCATAGCACTGCAGGCATAAGAAGTGATTTGCTAAAGTTAAGTAAGTACAACTGTAGTAACATAATCAATAAAATATTTTTAAAAAGGTAAAATAAGTAATATATGAGCAAGAATGGCATTCAATTTTAATACAGTTCTTTTAATAGTTGTTGAACAACTACTGTGAGCATTACCATCTCCCTACTAGGCACCACTGCAAAAAAATTAAACAGGAATAAAGCAATTCTTATCCTCATGGTCTTTACAATCTAATGGAGGGAAGTTAGAGGTAGGTACAGAGGGAATGTGACCTACCCAAAAGACTCTAATATGAAAATAAAAATAGCTTTTATTATATAGCGACCTCTCTTAATATCAATCTCAGAATAACTCCAAAAAGAACCACTAAGTATAACTCAGTCCAGACAGGGTTCTAGTATTTATTCAAGTTCATAGACCTCAATTGTATATACAGACAAGACCCTCTGCAAGCAAAATGATGACATCTTATTTTATTGCAGTGGTCTGGAACCAAACCCATAGTATCTCCGAGGTTTGCCTGTAAATACAACTGCAAACAACAGAATAAGTTGTTGCTGATTTTAACCAGTTCCAATGCCTAAGGAATTTGCCCATTTAGGAACAGGCCCAGCGTGTCCAAACTTTATGGAATCATCCCTGAAATTTTCTCTAGGCATTTACCAAGGTTTTCCAGAGCTTTTCAGTATCATGCCAGGTACACATCACTGGTTTAAAAGCCTCCTTTTGTTTTAGGAATCTCTAACATGAGTAAGTCTGCACCCAGCAGGTGTAATCTGAGCAGCCTTCAGTGTGTTTCACTTGTATTAACATGTAATCATGTTAAATTGGCATTACTTGCTGCTTTGTAGCCTCTTCAAATAAGCCTGTCTGTTGTCTAGCTCACATGATTTTTTTCATACCCTGCTCCCTCTGTCTGCAGTATGGTATCTGTCTGTGCTTATATCCACTGCTCACTCAAAAGATATGTTAATGCCTTGAATGGCTGGGCTTCCTAAAATACATGAAGAGAAGGTATACAGGGCCCTTTTAATTTTCTTTTCAAGTTTATGCAAATTTCAAGTAGCAGCATTTGAGAAAGATGAAGTCTGAGTTTACATCCTAGGATTTTGGCTGTGGCTGGCTGCTGTTCCTTCAGGCACATGGTGTCTGGAAGAAGCTCAGTGAAATGAACAAAGCACAGTTCTCTAAAATGACTGCTTGCACTATTACTAAAAATAGGAGAATTCATGGCAGACAGGGAGACATCAGGGATTTGCAATAATTCTTCTATCACCCTGCAATTTCAAATAACAAAGCTTTCACTAAATTTTTTTATTCCATTTTTTGGGATCAAGCCATGAAAAAAAAATGCAAACAAACAGAAGAAGTGCAGAAGCTTCAAATCCCAAGTGGTACATTTAAATAAAAACAAAGTGGAGAAACATCTGTCTTCCTCTTGAAATTCATCTTGATTAAAAGGCAAATAAATGCAACAAGGGAGATAGCAATTTTATTTTTTTGATAATGTTCCAAGGACTTCTATGCCCTTTACACATACCATCTAAGAGAAAATGTGTTTCCTACGGAAGAGATGCTGATACCAGACCCAAAATTATTAAGCCTTAGCCTATAGAGTTAAGCTTAGCTTATGGCAAAATATTATCAAAACTACTTTTCAAAAACAGGTATGCCTTGATTTAAGAAAATGTAACCAACAAAAAGTGCATTTATGAATAGCATGAGTATTTTTGACATTACTAATAGAATTTTTGTTTTATAAAGATATTCATCTCAATGAGTTCCTCCCATTGAGTTGATGAATCTAGAATAATCTTTGATTTTAAAAATTCCAATTCTGTCGATTTGATTTTGTCAAATCAATATTTGCTGTGCTATATTGACAAAGTCTGTCCAGAAGGTACTCAGCCCTGTAATATGAAAAAGAAGTATTTATTGAAGAAGATACAAGATACAAGAAACATTGTACACAGAACAATGACACTTCAGTCCCATTCAAAGCAGGCACCTGGAGATCTCACACAGTTCTCCCATTCTCCATCAGCTGCCCTGTCATATTTTCCTGAATATCATCTATGGTCTGAAATCTCTTCCTTTCAAAGGTGATTCTAGTTTTGGGAAAAGCAAGAAGTTGCAGACTAACAAATATGGGCTGTTAGGAGAGCTAAGTCACTGCACGATTTGATGTTTCACCATAAAACTCTTCGTAAGACATAATACATGTTATGGGCATATTGTTGTGATGAAGCTGCCAATCACCAGTTGCCCACAGCTGCGGCCTTTTGAATCATCTGAATAGTTTCCATGGAGGAATATTCAAGCTTAACGCAAAATCTGATGCAGATCCATTCTTTACTTGCTCATTTTGAATGCCATGACCACACAGTACACATTCTCACTCAATAGCATCTACTGCCCCCACTGACTAGTACAATGAAGTCATCACTGTTTACGCATGTGCATTCCAGCCAACTCTTCTTGGCTGCCTGGTTATATCAATGTCATGCAAATCATTCTAATTATGGTAACAATGGCTGGGCTTTTTCTGGACAGATCTCGTATACTATACATTGTTTTTTTCCTTTTTCTTTTATCTGTCTTTTTAAAGACTGCAGAAAATTTTAATTTATTTGTGAGCTAAATTTTAATGTCTCAGTTTGGGGAATGAAAATGGATTTAGTTCTTCCACATGAAATGCAAGTTTGAAAAATCCACATATACTTATAAATCAGACATGGCCTATTTGTTAATGATCACTTCTGCATACATGTACATTCTTCCACCTGGAAAATACTGCCCATCTCTTCCTTCTACTCCATCTTGCTAACTTCCACTTATATTTCAAACCATAGATAAAGTGCATTGATGCAAATTTTCTGGACTTCAACAGGATATAAAGTTGAGAGTGGAACTACACTTTTCTAATCTTCACAAAATTAAAACATTAAAATTTTGGAAGTTCCTGCCTTAAAAATTTTCATGAGTGACGACACACACTTTCCTACTTTTCTCCATGAATCTTAGGCCATGTGTATTATGTTAAGAATTAAAATTGGTTGAATGGAAGATAAAATAATTTATATCTAAATTGCAAATGCAGAAAACACAGTAATAAAAATTCCAAGTGAATACTACTCTAAGATAGTATGTTTTCATCATACCACACCATCTTCCCCATGAGTAGATTCACTGATACACATCCACAGAACATGAACCAATCTGATCAAAAATGGCCCCAATGGATTTCTTCACTCTAAGTATCTAATCCTTTTTGTAAATGACACTGACCAAAATAATTATAGGGCTTACACGTTCAAAAGGTTCAGGGTCTTGGTGTAATAAAACTCAGTGGAAGGAAAGCTATATCATATCTATATGCTAAATTATTCTCTACACAAAGGGCTATATATATTTGTGCACTGCTCAGTGGTCAAAAAAGGCCAATCCAAGGCGTTATTCCATTGTTTTATCTTAAATCTATTATCTGTTCTGTTTTATAATCTATATGTATTCTGTTATCAGAGATACATTCTGCCTATCACCAATTTCCTGTGCTTTTAGTATGCTCCCTTCCTAAAGCTTTGAAAAGACTATTTTGTTAAATACAGCTTCACTTTTTTAAAGCCCTTAATTTTAAATATATGTTTTTAAGTACCCATGCTGGAAAAGAATTTTATAAATACATATAATCTTCTTGCTACCCACTCAAAAGAAACAAAGTTTTCTTTTTGCTTAAGTTGTTTAGAATGCTTTTTAAATGGAAGATAATTTCCACTGTTTGTTAATTTGGAATAGACCCCCAAAAGAAAGAATAAGTTTCAAAATTATGTTAAAAATGAAAAATGGGAAAACCTAAGATTGTTATATGTTATATAAAATCATGGAGACTTCCCAAAACCAAATGGGGGAAATCCAGAGAACAGACTCAGATTTCCCCACAGGCATTCTTCCCCACAGCCTTTTTAAAAAAGCCTTGGTTGGTAGCAATCAAGGCTCCTCACAAGAACTCAACCAACAGAACACCATAATCAATGCACTGTGCTAACGGATGACAGGAGTCTGAGTCCTACATAAAGTCCTACCACACGTATAGCTAACTGTTCTGAAGTCATGGTTTGCAGAAGATAAGGTCCTAACATTTGGGTTATTTCTATTATTATGAGTCACAGAGATTCTATACCTTCAGCCAAAAACCATCCCTATTCACCTGTTGACAATATTCATCTCCAAATTCCTGCATGCATCTCTGAGAATTGTCTAAACCGAAGAGCTCAACAGGTCCTATAAATTCTGGGCTCATACCCAGAATGCTCCAGATAAGTATAGAAACCAGCAAAGAACTTATCTAAATCTGGAAATGGTCAATGCATACTTTTCCCATTTCCAGAGAACATACCTCAGGCAAGAACTTTGAAACAAGAAAGTATCAGATCTTTATTATTATACTGAGGGGAGAAAAAAGTATGAGCCCCAAACTTCTATTTTTATTTAGTTTTAATTGCTCTCTTCTTTTGTTTCTTCAAACACAAATCAACGCTAATGCACACCAACATAACCTGGGCCACCATGGTCGATAGAAAAAAGTAATGCATGCTGAAAGATAGTTGATAAAATGCTCATAATTTCAATGTTCGATTGATTCCTCTTAAATACCCAGTCTTCCAATACCATGAACCTTTTAACTACTCGTATTCTTTCTTTACTGTGAAGGTAAGCAAGATTTATCTCCAAGACTAGTTACATTTCTGTGGAGCTGTAACAGTTTAATAAAAACAGCCCAGCATACTAACAGTCAACAATCTAGTTTGCAAATGCTCCTGTTAATTCTTGCTCATTCAGTTGTTGTTGGATGAGCAAAGAAAAGCAGCAAAGGCAAAAACAAAAAAAATTGTGTGTACCAATAAATGACCATATAGAAACTTAAGCTTTCCATGTTTGTGTCTTCAAACATGGGAGATCTAGGTTTCTCCATTTGTAGCAACACCTGATTTGGAAAACCCAAAAATCACATTGCCTTTGACAAAGGTTGTGGGGGTTTTTGATTTTGGGGGTTTTGAGGGGGAGGGGGAGATGTGGTTGTAAAGAAGCCAGAAGACTTTTCTGGTTCCGGCTTCAGTCTAGAGTTCTCGGAAAGAGCAAGAGAAATGACCTAAACTCCAATATATTAAATTAAAATTTGGGAGGGTAAATCCTGTAAGAGGAGTTGACTTTCTGGAGCCCAGTGTTTCCCTAACTGTCATAGATAAGTCATAAGTTCCTAGAAGGATTTAAAAAAATAGAAGACAGATGCCCTGGCCCACAACCCATTTCATGTGCTTTGTTGCCACACCTTTTGCCTGGCAGCCCAAGGGAGTTCCAGCAAAGACAGATCTGGACTGCATGGCACCTCCGCAATGCCTGCTCCACCTCGCCTCATCCCACCCTGAAGCAGGCGTAGGGTAAATGCTTGCAAAATGTTTGTCAAGCCAACCTGTTGAAGGAGCAGGCCTGTAGTTTTCCATCTCCCTCCAAGAGAACATAAACAACTCTTAATTTCCCACAAAAGAAGACAAAAATAAAATCTGCAAAATGACAGTTTATTCTAGCTTTCTAAGATCACAACGACCTGGTAGAGGACATCATTTAATCTCTTCTTTTTATCACTCTTAAAATTCTCTCCTCAATAAAAATTCATTTCACTTTGGGGACATGGGAGTGACACTCATGTTAAACAAGAGGGATTTACAAAGGGAGTTTTACTAGTTATACCACTCGGGGCCAGTGGGAATGTCCTTCTCACCCGTCACCATATCACATTAACAGGATTAAGTCCTTTGGAAAACCAGTATTAAAGCAAGTAACCCTCAGTTCAAGCAAAGGGACAAAAGATTTAGTGAATGTGGTTATTAGTGCAGTGCCGGTGATTAAATAACATTTCTCCTCCTCCCTACCAGAGCACACATTACCTCATCGAAAATGTTAGAGCCAAGGCATTGTAATCACTTTGGCTACAGGCCTAAGTATAAGTTACCATAGAAAGTGTCAAATACTCTAAGTTTTATATTAAAAACGTCAAGTGAACCAAGTACACTACCCCTCAATGCCATCTGGCTTTAGAATGTGAAGACAACTTGATAAATCTGAGCACGGTGACCTTCTCTTTCTCCACAGAAAATAACCCAAATCAGCATCCTTACAAAGACACAACATCTCACCCTCAAGGAACAACTCTGGTGATGTGAATTTCAGTAGTCAGTCATTTCCTAAATTAGTTGGCTGGTCAGTGTCCTTCCAGTAAAATAAGAGTGACAAGCACCTACCCTACCTAAAGATAGAGCTGGTATTGACTTGGTAAAATGTATTTAGGATTAACATCCCAGCTTCTAATGGACCGGAGTTTTCAGCTGATCTTCACCCGTGTTCCCCACTCAAGCTTACAAACTCTAAGGCCATGTAACACTTTAGCCAAACAAATCAGAAAGCTGGCTCACAACCCTCAATTTCTCAGCCCTGAGAGGGCTGAAAGGACCCATGTCAACTGGCCAAAGACAATGCTATAACCAAAGTGCCTTCATAATTCACAGGCATTTTCATACAATCTCATCTGATCCCATGACAATCATGTAGGCACCATCTTACAGAAGAGGAAACTACAACTCAAAGAAAAAAGGACTTGCCCAAAGTCATTCAAGTCAAGATGGTCAAACCAGGACTGAAGCACAAATCTTTTACCCACAAGGACAGCATCCTTTCACTTAATATATCTGTTGAGATGCAGTTAGAAAAACCCAATATCCACCCAAACTTTCAAGCCTCCATAATATGCATTTGTAACTATAACATTCCCATGTAGATAAGCACCCACATACTAGCTATGTACATAAAAAACACTTATGCCAAAGATCAGCTAATGACCCATGCTTGTTAAAAACAAACCCAAGACAAGAGTTCCTAGGACGAGAGGGGCCACCAGTGCTGTATTTCAGGACCACGCTTCACAAACATGCTCTAATAAGAAATGACATCCATTCTTTAGTATCAGTCCTACCTCTTCAGCAAAAGAACTCCACTTTTGAAAACTTGCCAACTCTAGGATTCAAACTACTGCTATGTATTATTTCTCTTGAAAAACACAAAAACAAACTGCGCTGTGAGGTAAAAGAAAGGGTGAAACTGTATATAGAGTGCTTTCTTTGTAAAACTGTAACTAGATACCATTTCTTCTCAATAATAGAATAGCATCACAGAAGCAAAGGAAATTATGGAACCAGAGCATGAGAATGATCACACCTTATCTTGACAAGATTTTACTCTCAAGAATGCTGATCTTAAAGCAAGAGCATCACTATTTGATAAAGCTACCCATAAGTTAATTGATCAGAAACAAACCCCTTCAAAGAACACATCTGCAGTTAAGCTGGTGAAAACTGAACCACTAAACAGGAAAAGTGTGGCTTGCTACTCAGAGAAGGAGGGTAATAACTAATGTGGTAAACCAAAAATGCTATAAAGATAGAATATTTTCTTCATCTGGTCTGCTTCTCCCCAATTAAAGGAATCAACTGAGAGGGGGAAAAAGACAAAAACTCACCTTCCCAAACAAAGAAATAAACTATCCAGACGCATACCCTTAATAGCATTGGCTCCTGCTTGAGGAAACCTCAGACAGCTCATAGCACTACGTTTCCACAAGGCTGAGAGCACAAGGCTCTTGTCTTCCAAAGTCAAAGGACAAATTTCGTCACTACAGTTTGGTATACTGTTTGAAAAAATACTACCTTACTTCATGTCCACAGCATTAAAAAACTGTAGAAAAGATGACATGGTAAAACAGACTACTTTTCTGTTTCCTTAAGACATTTTAAAGGATATTCAATGCTATATACCAACCCTGGTCCATGAACTGGTAAATGAACTCAAAGTAAAGTTTTAAACTACAAGTAGTCTATAATAAATAAAATGCTCTCTAATTCGGGAAATCTGATGATAGAAATCTAAGGAGAAAATGGATTTTTTAAAAGTCTCGCACACAAAAAACCAAACTAAACAGCTATAATTGAGAAAGAAAGGAAATGGGCAACTTCTTTTTTTGCATCTAAGCCCCACTTCTGAAACAACAGCTGTCTTTGCTCAGCTGGAGGAAAACCACAGGACTTGGAATAACTCACTTAATGTACTCTGTCCCTCCTTATGCTAAAATGACACTGTTGACTCACCCCAGTAGGACATGTGCTTGGTTTAACTCGTTTTTCCAGTAACAGTAATGAACTGAGCTGCTCTAACATTGAAATGATTTGCATCCACACAACTGAAAAAAATATTTGGTAATACCCACATATATAGAATATATGGCCCTGAAGTTTGCCTTGTTCTGTGGTGTAGCCAAAGTGAATTTTATATCTCTCTCTCATTTGCTCTCCAGAGTCTCTCCACAAATAATGACCAGCATTATTCCTTTTAATTTCATTACAAAAATGGAATTTCTTCTAATTACCAAAATAATCTTTCACTACATTTACTCAGTATATCTTTGTTTTAATGAATCCCCATAAGCCTGGGCTTCCAAACTCTGAAATGAAATAAACTTATTTTCTGACTACAAATCTTGCTCAACTTTAGGTAATATTGCAAAAGACCTATAACAAATAAACCTTTGCATAGTACCAGTACCATTCAACAGTATTCCATAGAAAAGTGTTGTCTGTCTCTTCCTCATACTCTGTCATTTCTAATCTGTTCCCCAGTTAAGGCTGAAAGAACTTTTTTTAAACCAGCAAATACTTACCAAGCCCTAATATGGATTAGGAAGCAGGTTAATCACTGTAATGGTGGGAAGGAAAGGCTTCACGACATTAAACAAAAGTTTTGCACCAACAAAGACCTTGAAAGCCCTGGCTGGGTAGCTCAATCTGTTAGAGCATCACCCTAATATGCCAACACTGTGGGTTCCATCTCCAGTCAGGGTACATACAAAAATCAATCAATGAATGCATAAATAAGTGAAGCAATGAATCAATGTCTATCTGTCCGTCTCTCTCACTCTCTAAAATCAATAAATAAAGTTAAAAAAAAATAAAACCACAGACCTTCCAAGGGAAAGTTGTTCATTCTCCTTAGATCAAAAACAGTGATCTTCTCAAGGAAAGATTCAACCTAATTCACATACATCCTCCATTCTTATTATCTCTTCCACTCTTGAAAGATAGCTTTTAAATTCAAAACTTCAAGTCAAAAACTACATTTCAGAGGGACATTAGAAATATTGTAAGTAAAGAAAAATAATTATCTAGTGAAAGAATCAATAACTTTGACATTAAACTCTTCAACTTGCATTCTGAACCAGTGGTCTACAAAATGAGATACGTGTATCTCAGAGATGGGGGAGGTGCAAGACCATGCACTGGGATACCAGAAAAACTTTTAGAATGTTTACATATTTAAAGTCTAAGAAACATATAATCATAGAGCAACAAGTATAAAAAATACACGGACAAAAACTGGGGGGGTAGAAATGGGAGGGAGGTGGGGAGGGCTGGAGCAGTGGGCTGGGATGGGAGTAAAAGACAGAAAACTGTACAAGAACAACAATTAAAATAAAAATAAAAAATAAAAACATATAATCATACTTTACTAAGGGTTTACATATGCATGTATGTTTTAATGGTTGTATCTGTATATAATTTATAAATATCTATTAACTTACTTGGAGGAGAGAGTTTATGCTTAAAAAAATGTTTTTTCTTGGAGCATACATTTCTTTTTAAAGTTTGGTGGTTCCTGCTTTATCCCTGCATTTCACAACCAGAACACGTATAGCATTTGTGGGAAAATACAAAGAAACTGATAAACCTGGTACCTGTTCCTGTTGTCTGTATTTCATTTACTCTAGAGTAAGTGACAGTCACTCTTTTCTATAACCAGGTGCTTTGGAAGACAACTCTGGTGAACATGTCATAGGATGAAAGGACCACAGAATGATGATTAAAGTTCTATGATGACTTTGGATCATCTAGCCAGAGAACTGAAGGCCAATCACTTCACTCTTTAGGCCTTTAAGGCCCCTTCTCACTCAGTTTTTATGATTCATAAGTTCAAGTTTTCATCTCATCCTTACTTGCTTCTACATGTCATTCTCCTATCTAGAATGTATTAGCCTCTCCTCCCTGCCAATCTCTGTCCCTGCCTTCCTCCCTGATGAGGCCCTGACTTTGCATTCACTCAGCTTCCATAGAACATTTGTATGATGCTAAAGAGCACTTGCTGGAAGGGTTTGTAAGCATTCTCAGGTTATTTCCAAATGTCCTCTACTACTCCTAGACAGACTGTGAGCTCCTCCCTGTAAAGTACTGGGGCAGCATTCTGCATGGGAGGCCAACATATATCCTCACCTGATCATGCCCCCAGTGAAAGTCAGCAATATACTAATTTAAGGGAAGAAGTTACAGGAACGTAAATTACCCACCTAATTAAAGTAGAAGGTCTGGCATAAGAAAATGAAGCTGAGACCATGAGGAAAACAACTCTGAACTCAGCAGGAACAAAATGAGGAACTGGGGACAGCAAAGAGAAGTGTTAACTCACACTGATAGGATGCCCCCTTTCGTTCAAAACAGCCAAGTTCACATCCCAGCCATAGCCATCCTGTCAAAATAATTACTAATTAAATGAATTACTATATGAAATGTGCTTACGGCCTGGCACCATTAGTTAATGTTATTATCTCCATCCCATCAAGTGCACCAGAACTAGCCGAAGAAATGTTGTATCTTTATCTGCAGGCTTTGGGGTGCACCCCCATTTTCACCTATCCAGAGCAGGCTGGGATACAACTTCCCTTTTCAGATTTTGTCAACATCTCTAAAGGTTCTGTGGCATATTTCTCAACACATGGCAAGATAGGACTCAATTCCCAGGCAACATGGTACACTTTAAAGGAAGCAGTAAGGTATAAGAAATAAAGCACTGGGCCAGGGGCTAAAAGTCAGACACCTTGTCTTTGTAGAACCACTATTTTTGTGCCCTTGAAAAATTACTTACTTTTCTAAGGCCTAAATTTTCTAATATGTTTTAAAAAATCATTTAATGACCTATGATCAAGCAGTAGCTTACAAACATTTTTACTGTGGTCTACTGTAAGAAATATACTTTAAGTCAGAACTCAATATTCACATGTATATGTATACAGTGAAAACAAAAATTTCAAGAAACAATGCTTGTTCTTACTGTGTAATATTTTCTATTCCATTCCATCCTTTTCCCCCCCTCCCCTGCACCAAGAAAAAGTGCTGGTTGAAACCTACCAAATTGGTTTCATGACCTACTAGTGATCACAGCCTGGAGCTTAAAAACAATGGACTAACAAACACATGAGAGTAAAGAGTGTGGCCTTGCAGGCAGACAGACCTAGCTCCATTACCTGGTGGCAAAATCTTGGGTAAGTTACCAACTCTTTCAAAGTTCATCTTTTAGATCAGGATAAAACACCAGGGTTTTTCTAAAGATTAAATGGGTAATGAATGTAAAGCCCTTAGTTGCACTGTCTGGCACAGAATTAAGCACTCAATCAAACATTTTAAATTTTGATGATTAATAATAGCCATGTCATTATTGCTAAATTCAAAGATTCCAAAAGAAAGTAAAATAAATGGAAGGGAGCTAGGGAAAGGAACAGGCTCATCTGCAAGCTTCAACAACTAGCAAGAATAATACCAGGTTAATCTGGCCTGCACTCACTGAAGTTCCAAAAATGAAGGGATTTTTGTGTGCTTTCCTCACAGTGGAGTAGCCCCTAACAACTATAACAGTGCCTGGCACATAGTGAACACACATATTTGTTAAATTAATCAATACATCTGGAAGCTCTCTGTGCCCTAGAAGAGCTGTGGAAAAAATTCAAGCCAAGCTTGCATAGCTCCCTCTGCCCTAAAACTCAAACACCTAAAATTGCTCCAACTCTATGGTTCTCAAAGTGCAGTTCCCCAAACAGCCAGCAGCATCACCTGGGAATTTATCAGAAATGCATATTACCAGACCCTACTCCATGCCTACAGAATAAGAACCTCTGGGGGTGGGCCCAGCAATCTGTGTTCTAACAAACCCTCCAAAACTTAGTGCACACTCAGGTTTGAGAACCACTATTCCAAAACAGGATGGCTTGGAACCATATGCAATCCCAGGGAGCTACGTGTACAGCTGAAGGGACTCTGGAAAGTTCATTAGCCCCAGGAACTAGTTACTCATCTATTCCAATCAAGACTCTTAAGAGCCAGCTATAACCTCCAAGGAAAGTTCCCAAGAATTGCTTTTCTTCTGCTGCTTTTCCTAAGCTCACCAACAGGAGCCTAAACTAGATTTTTTAAAAAGCTCTTTAAAACAATAACTCTAACATTCAGCACAAGACCTGACTTATAAAAGGAATGCAAAATCCATTTCTTAAATGGTCTCTTAGCTAAGCATGTTCCCTAGGGTCACACTGCCTCATACCAGGACTTCTGACCACAGGCTCAGGGTACTTCCTGAAACCATATCACTTCTCAAAAGATGAGCTAGGTCTCACAGCAAGCCTGCACACAGCAACCTTGGCACTGAACTTGTATGGCACTGCTCTACCAATATTCGCCATACATTTGACCACTTGCCAAATCAATGAGAACTATTAAGCATCCACATTGGGAGCAGATATATGCTTCAGAAAGAAGGCAAACATTAAAACTCCAAAGTAAGTTTTCAATGTGTTGACAAATTAAAGAACACGTATGTATCACTAGATTGAGTCTGTTCCTTCAAAAAGTCATGGAAAAGCTTGCTAATTTCTGTAAAATCTTATTTTTCCAAAAGGCTCCTTAGTCAGAAGCCCTGCGGTGCCATCAGACTCTCATTAGAAACAAGACTTAGAGGAAACACAGTGATTTTTATAAAAAGGCAGGAAAATATAACTATCTTCTTTCCACTCTGGAAATAACTGCTAACATACCTTCTAAGAGCAAAGGGGTACCCTTTAAAAATATTAAAGATTCCATATTTCTGCCAATAAAATAATCATCCAGTTACACACCAAGACCTGGCTTTGGTTTTCCAGGTAGCTCTGGTGCGTGTAGGGTGACTTTGGATTGGATCTGACAGGGTCTCTGCCTCGGTCGGTCTCCACAAATGAACTCACAGTGTAGTGAAAGAGATAATGCACATGAAAGTGCTTAGCTATTGCAAACTATTAGATATTATCTTCTCGACATGCAAATTGATTCCTGTGAACCAATTCCTTTCCTCCCACTCACAGTGACCAAAATGATTTACATTAGAAAGTGCTCATAAGTGGTCTGACAGCAGTTGTAACATTAAGTGTAAAACAGAATAGGTACTGAAGACTTTCTTACACATAAAGCAGCAGGAAGCCACAGACATGAAGTCTTTCAAATGACAAAGATATAAGTTAGAAAAATGACCCATAGTACTTTGGCACTTCCTGGTTTGAGCTGGCAAAAATTTGAGCTGGAAAGACATGGTAGTTAAGAAGGAAAATTTATGAAAAACAGTCAATAGATTGAATTACTTTAAAACCTCACAGAAAGATATATTTAAAGAGAGGTTTGGGGACAAAGGGTGAGGGAAGGCTATGTTTTTGTCAGGTCTGACTTACTTTCCTATGGGCACACCGTCTTTTCGTGTGGCCCCAAAGAAACCGTGGAGCCACTATTGTTGTTGATAATGACCTCCAGATGCTGATGGGATGATTGCACATCAACAGTTCTCAGACTCAGGTCTTGTGTAATTGGGTGTGTCAATCTATGTCACTCCACAGATGGTTATTAAACTAGTTACAACTTCCCTAAATCTTCCCTAGTGACCTTAGCAACATTCTGCATAGTTATTCTTTGTCAACTGAAAACAGGCACTACTATAAAATATTTTTTTTAGAAACAGTGCCAAGATCTATTTCTCTCAGCACACACACACACACACAGCAGGAATATTTGTTTAACTCAAATATTCATATCATCAAATTTGAAACTTTATCAAAACCATAAATATTCCCTTACTGAAGTGAATGTAATAAGTCTATTAATTTCAACCTGTCATAAATAAAAAATATATACAGTAATCAATTCATAATTTTCTATGCACAAATTTATATGCATTTTGGATAACCTATGTGCTTCAGGAGCAACCCTGCTATCAAAGCTCTCAGGATGAAGGAGAACAGGGAATCCCAGCTCTCATGATATACAAGTGCCAAATTCTTCCTAGTGAGAGAGGTGCATGGCCTTGATGTGGCTAGATGGCAATGGCCTTCAAAGGAAGTTCTCAGCTCACAGGGCCTGGCCAAATGTCCAGCTGGACTGCTAGTGGAGTCAAAATGGTCCACTTAGAATTCTGTTGATAATAAGGTGTCAGACTTTCAACTTGCAATAAGCTGTCCTACACTGTACACCTGAAAGAATATTTGCTAAGATGGCTCCCTTGAATGAAAAGCACAACTTGTGAAATGCACTCTGTGGAAAGGCAAGCATGCTTTCATACACTAATAGATGTAAACAAGGCTGATACTCATATAAGTTAAAAGCCTTAGAATCAGTAAGCTAAACTGAAGTACATTGTGTGAGCTTGATCATTTTTCTTTCCCCATGAACATTTGGCAGAGTTAAAATTTTAGCCATCATGCATTTTTCTTCCCTGAAATGTATCAGTTACAGTTCCCACAGAAGCTAGGCATTTCCTTGTCGGGTGTATGTGTAAAACTACCATAACAAAACATTTTCTATTTCCTCATTTTGATTTAAAGGAAAGACAAAATGCTAAAGTGCACTTACATAAATGGCAGTGTGATATTGACATGCCTATCAGTACACATGATTTATATTCTGTTTAAATTTAAGGTTATGATGATTAAGAAGAGAAATGCCAAGAGCTATGAAAAGAAATTACACTAAGCAGTAGCCCATGCTGTGTGCTCTTGAGAGAACTTAGGGAAAATTTAGGAATAGCAAAGTCATTTCAAGCCACTCAGGAAGAACTGACGTTTCAGACATCAAAAGCAGCTGAGGAAAAGTACTAGGAAACAGACATCAGAGCACATAAAGTGCATGTCAATGAACATGACATGCTAGACCCACTGGCAGAACAAATAGTTGTGATGGGGACTCAGTTAAGGTGAGTAAGCCATACACTCCTGACCTTTTTACTTTGGATCAACATCCTGTCTAGGTAAGGAGGACAACTGGTTACTGCAGCATAGAATTGTGTTAAGAAAAGCTAATGGCCCATCTCAGGAAAGAATCCTCAACTTCTACTTCATTGCTGACAGTCCCTAACTGACACAGCTAATCAAACAGAAAGGAAGAGAACCCTTTCATACCATGGGGCACAGAATTCAGATTTAGGGACATTATGGAAGAAGCAATGTGGTATAATGAAACAAGAACTACTGCCTTAATAGCCCTGGCCAGGTAGCTCATTTGGTTAGGGAATTGACTCAATAAGCCAAGGTTGCAGGTTCGATCCTCAGTCAGGACACATGTAAGAAGCAACCAATAAATGTGTAAACAAGTGGAACAACAAATTGATTTCTCTCTCTCTCTCTCTCTCTCTCTCTCTCTCTCTCTCTCTCAGGTAAATAAAAAATAAACTTGTAAAAAAAGGAAAGAAATTAACTACTGTGATTATAAACCAGAAAGCACTATTTAATGTAAAATCACAAATCCTAAATTCTGTGAAACAAAAAAATCCTCATCATTTAGCCCAGATGATAAACTTAATTATGTGATTTAAATTAGGTCACATATACCTATACAATAAGACCAACCCAAGTGGAGGTGGGAGATACGTGTGTTGGGTTAGTGTAACCAACTTCAAAAAAAAACTTCTTTAAATTTCCCCATTACTCTCCTAGGGTCTCAACAATGCTCAGGAATTACAAGCAAGAGTGATAATCTCCTCAACCTCCCCTATCCTTCCCTGGCACAGAAATCCAACATAGGCCACTTCACATGCCTGATTAGATAAGCTTTCCCAATGCTGAAAACCAACTGCTTCTAACATTTCAAACTTGATTTCCATGAAGACTCAGGGATGAAAGATGGGAACAAATAAGCCAACTAAGTAGATCCTCCTTATTTAAAAAGTTCTCTAGCTTTGATTTGAATTACTACATAATTTTTTCTATGAATCAATTGCTTCTGAAGTGAAAGATGCAAGATGCTACAAACTATGAGCAGACAAAAGTGTTTTAATTCACACAGTTAATCTATAAACTTGAAATTACTAGACAATAGTGTTTTCTTCTGTTTTTCAGATGACCCATAATCTTGCCTTGGCAGTGGAGCAGAGTCTAAAGGGAATCATTAAAAGAAAATTGAAACAAGGAGGTCCAGAGACAAGTATTCCCAGCCTATATCCTATATCCTCCAAATGGGGTAATTACCATGAAACTAATGCAGTTCAAATTTGGGGGGCTCCCACACTTGAATGTGTATTTTGTGCTCAGAACCATGCAATTAAATGTTATTCCCAACATTTACCAATAATCCTGCAAGTTAGGTACTACTACTATCATTCTCATTATATAAATAAAGGAACTGAGACTTGGAGAAGTTAAGTGGCTTACCCAATATTCTTAGCTAAGAATCAGAGCCGGGTCTAGCCAGTTCCAAAACTCACTAGCTACACTAAATTAAAAATCAAAATGTAGTAGGGAAGGGCATCTAAAAGTCATTCCAAGAGATAATTAAAAATAAACAATCAACTTTCACTGTCATTTATCTTTTTCATTATCCTTGATACAACTGGACATTCCCTCCTTCACCATTCAACTGGCTGCTAACACAACTAAACCTTAAAGAGAAAATCCAGTATGTTTGCAAGGTCCCACATGTCTGAGCATTCATGTGTAGGACTGTATTTTAAAACAGAAGGGATTATCTGTTGATATCAAACATACTTCTCTCATTTATTAATACAGACAACCTCAATTTTAAGTAACAAAGGAGATAATAATAAGGAAAAAGCTTACAGAAATGAAAAGCCAAGGTTATCCTTGTACTTTTTCTATAATGATATGTTTAGAAATGTGCACACAGTTAATTCCAAGGTTCCCAGGCCAAGACAGGTCAGTACTGGGTAGTTTTATTAGTAATTGGCTATGTCTACTGTTCATATGCTGAGGCCTTCCAATCATTTCACATGGTCTCTCACATCCCTTTCACTGACACAGTAAGAATACAAGAGCACAGTCCAGAAAAAGCTATCTGTAACTTAAAAACCTGACACAGATATGACTCTGGATTCAATCTTTTAAAATGTTTTTTATTAAAAAGAAGAAAAAAGTTACACATTCATTCCTGTTGTTAATCTACTAAAGAATTTCTTTTAGGATCAAGAAATTAGAGAAAGAAAAGCTAAATAACTTCCCTTGCATTGCAACAAATATAAATTCATTCTTCCCCTTTCAAGATTTAGAAAGAACTGCAACTCCTCAAAATGGAATTTTGAAGTTTAAGTCATTTCCATATTATGCAAATGTTCATTCAAAGGAAACATACTAAGAAGAGTAAAACTGAAGTCGGTTTAGTACACAAAATATTAGTACATCCAAAGTCACATTATTATCTGTGGGATTACAGACAATGTCATTGCAGAGAGGGGGTAAGCGTGTGAGCTCTGGAGTCAGGACACAGGGGCTCCAGTTGCTGCTCTCCACCACTGACAAGCGGGTTGAGCTGGATGACCATCCCTCAACCTTTCAGTAAATAGGAATCATAGCACCTACTGTGAGGACTGAAAAAAAAAACAGGTAAACTACTTTTCCCCCCACCATCTGTCATATAACAAACTTTCAGTATATGGAAGCTATTGTTACTACCTCTAAGATCTATGAGGACAGAGATTTTTGTCTGTTTTGTTCATTGTACTAATAAGCAGGCATCTCCTGGTCAGCGTTTATGCAAATACTCCCAGTTCCTCCAAAGTGATACTCACATTTATCTCTGTTAACTACATTCAAATACTGCTATCTTTAGTGTATACCTCCTCTTTTACTGTCAGTGGCTTCAGCTGCTCTTTCGGAGAGATTTAAATTATTGGAAAATATTTTAAGTGTTTTAAGGGTATATGAGTTAACATATACACCATTTACATTTTCTGTAAACAGTGTGCTTATGCATAATTATAAATATCTCAGACTATAAAAGAAAACCTTTCATAGTATTCCCACAACTGAAAAACAAAGTCTTAGAAATAATTATAGAGGGAGCAGAAGGGCGTGGTAGGAAGAAAACAGTTTACTAAATCGGCAAAATGAAATTTGGAGTTTTGTCTTAAAACAAAACAAAACAAAACAAAACAAAAAACCTGACAACCATTTGCTTAAGGCTGCCAAAACTTAAGAATAAGCCAAGTGTCATAGGAAACAAATGTTAAAATATGAAACCCTTTTCTGAGACAGTAACTCCACCAGTCCTGGGTAATCCAATTCTGAATCACTAATGACAACACCCCTGCTGGGTTGTCTTAAACACTACGAAGACGTCCAAAGGGACAGGCTGGGGTTCACAGGCAAACGTTCTCTCTGCTGACTCTGGCATGCTGGATATGGCCACACTTCTCCCCTCCCCCATCCTTCCTATTCCTTCACTGTCCGTTTTCAGATCTCAAAATACAGAGGGTCAACACATTGATGCATCATCTGAGTAGCAGGTGTATAGGAAAAATCACTTGACTAGAAACCAAGAGCTTGGATTCTGGCCCCAATCTTGACATTGCTTTGGGCCCTTTAATCTGTCACTTCTTTGGGCTTTGGTTTTCTCATCTGTAAAACAAGGATGGGCTACATGGGTGGTTCCTGGCCTAAGATCCGAAAACTCCAGAAGCTCCTGAACTTTTAATAACAGACCATGAGATATTTTTATGATTTCAAAATGTCTAACAGAGATAGTCTATTAAGTGCTGTAAAACTAACTAAAACATTAAACATTTTGTCTTTAGGCTAGTATTCCACGCGGCGACATTGGATGACACATGATGTTTGCCATATCATAGGAAATTGGGGAGGAAAAAGTGATAGACCTGATATTGTCCTCACGCTATACCTTAGAAATATCAGTTTCTATTAACATACAACCCCAGATGTCTGGTTAATAAATAACAGGGAAATAATTTAGCCCCTATCAATGCAATTTTTTTAATAGGCAAAACTTTTTTTTTTAATTGTAAGTATATGTCATTAAAGGAACAAACTCAAATACAATACCCCTAAATATTTATAGGGTCACCAGAAACCAGTGAACAATCTACATGCTACAAAGGTGAAGTTCCTATTTCTCACCATTTTGACTAAAGAAAAAGTGAAAGCAACAAAAGGCCAATCCATACTGCAACATAAAATAACACCAATAATGACTACTATTTACTGCCCTCTTACTTTGTGCCAGGTACTATACTATGAATATAACATTTACTAAGTTATTTAATCCTCATAACAACCCTAACAATTACATGCTGGTATTATCTTCATTTTATAAATAATGCAACTGAGGCAAAGAGAGCTTAAGAAACTTGCCCAAGGACACAGGGCCAGTAGTACATTTACAGCCAGACTTGTAAGTATCCCACCCTCTTTCCCCATTAGCTGACAACTCCCTCGCAAAGAGAAGTCTCCAGAAACAGACAGGAATGTCCATGAACCGAGTTCTCAGGAGTTGAGCACTCTGAAAGGCTCATAGCTGTGGCCCATTTGGGGTTAGTAAAAGACAGAAAACAGTACTTGAACAACAATTAAAATTAAAAAAGAGAAACAAAGTCTTCTACTAACAATTATCCTTCATAAGAGAATATAAACAGAGCCTTGATTCATAAACTTGCTAATTAACAAAAAAGAGAGAGACTCATCTTTAATGGGAACTCCCCTCCTCGCAACCCAAATTTAACTGAGAGGAGGCAAGGTCCATCAGTCAACTAATGCCCAGCCATTGTTTATTTATTCAGAAGACACGATGCCTAACAGCTGGTCTCTACATTCAAAACACTGACAGTCTTATGAACTAATTTTTAGTGATACATATTATCAAAACATGCATCTTCAGTGTACAGGAATGAGTAAGGGTTACGGGAACAGAAAACCTAGCTTTAAATCCCAACTCTGCCACTTATTAATTGCACTTTCCTGAGCATGCTGTAGGCCTCAGTTTCCCCAATTTACCTACTCCCCATCTGGTAGGGTTGTTGTGATGTATAGCTGTATAAATGCACACAAAGTGCCAGTGCTGGCTGCTGGCCCTGGAGCAAGACAGATGCTTGAATCCTAGCTCCATCCCTCACTAACCACAAGATTCACCCCAATAGTCAAAGCTATGAATCTTAGTTTCAATTTCCTTATCTGTCATATAGGTAAATACTGTCTACCTTAAAGGATGGCCATGTGAATTAAATGAGGAAATATATGTAAAGCCCCTAACAGAATGACAAACACATAGTAAGAATTTGAGAAAAAAAAAACTCTTTAAGCTGAGGTTTAAAAGTCAAACCACAAGTTTAAGCCCCAGCTCTGTCACTTATTATCGAGGGTTAAACAATGGTACACAAGCCAACTAACCTCTCTGAGGCTCAGTTTCCACCCAGGTTTTGGGAGGATTAAAGTGCTCTGTAAACTCTGCATTGCAATGTAAATGTTGGGGTTGTTTTACTTCATAAAAATAAGTTTTATTATGTTCATTGTTTCAACCGGTCCTTCCAAATGCTAGCTCCATCTTTAAAATGGAAAAACTGAGGCAGAGAATGTTAAGCCATACAGGGAAGGCTGATGGTGCCAAAAGTAGGATGGAGAAAAAGGGCTGGGCCCAAATAAATTCCGACCATGACAAAGCAGAAAACTAACAAGCCTTCAAGAAGAAAGATGAGAATAACACCCATCAACCTGTTTTTAAATCCACAGCTTTACTTGCTGTTAAGCCTCCCACTGCACAATCCAGGCATAAGAATTCTCTAATTTCCCCCAGAAACAGTACTATGTACTTCTGTGTCAGAAAGAGCTTCCCTATCAAATCTCTTTTGTCATCCATAAATTAATTTTGTGGATTGGGCACAGAAACAAAGACCACTAGACACCTAATGGAATCTCACTCTAATTGGTATTCTCCTAACTATGCCTTTTAAAAACTCTCAATCTTTCAAGAGAGGTTTCCTTCTTTGGTTGGTCAGAAATGTCCAGAAATGTGCATTTCCTTGTTCTCCAGGTCTCCTCATGCTAAATATGGTAATAGCTGGCAAACCACCAGCCCAGTAAATTCCAATAATACTTAAGAAAGCATTCATATTGCCAGAAATTACTCTGAATCAAACACTTAAGACCTGCAGAGCTTCTGCATAAAGCAATTCAGCTGGAGCTCTTCATGTCAAAAGCAGCAGGGTGTCTTAAGAACACACCAATGTGGAAAAAAAAACAATCTACTCTTTTTTATTGCAACATTCTTCAGCAACAAGTTGATCTCCGACCCACTGTGCACACAGCACTACACTAGGGCAGTGGGAGGCTGGAAGGAGAAATGGAAAAAACAGGTGGTGTCCATGGGGTGCCAAAACAACAGGTTGATTCAGTCAGTTCTGTTCCACAACTAATCAATTTGGTGAGGGGAGAGGGGAGGGAATCTTAGTCACCATGTTGTCTGACCAAACTGACCGGCTAGACCACTGTACAATGATCAATTAAGGTCAGAATGTCAGATTCAGCAGTGTACTGATGCTGCCTTTCAGGGATGTTACTTCAAATATCTACGAAGAGAGGCAGAAGCACATTAACCTCCACCCACCCAAAATCACATATTTGGCTCCAGAATATACTGTTTTCCTCCAGAATCTTTTTATGAAATATTAAAGTAAATGTGTATTTCCTGGGCATATACAATTGACAGCTTACTGGTTTATGATATAGTCAGATCAGAATTTTAAAGTAGCTACAGAAAATACCCATAAACAAATGCTCAGAAAATTGACCAAACTCATTAGAAATCAAAGGATAAAAAAAATTAACCTATCAAATAAACAATTTCTGTATCAATATTGGTAGCAATTTTATACTATTTAGTTTAACCTGTCCATACCTGTTACACCATAGGTAAGATAGATAAGGACTAATACTTAATATTTAAAGAGCTTTTTCAAATCAGTAACCAAAAATAAACACTTGATGGGTTAAAATAAAACAATTTACCAAAATAAGTAAATAAAAGAAAAGGCAATACAAATAACCACTGACCATATGAAAAAAACATTCACCATCACTGTAGTCAGAGAGGAAAATTAAGATATGGTAGCAGTTACCACTTATCAAATTGGTAGTTTTAAAAATAAAACTAGTGTTGACAATGGTTGGGAACAATGACATTCTGCTGATGGAAGTATAACTTGATCAAACTATATGGATGGGAACCTGTCAGTGTGTATCAAAAGCCACAGAAAGGTCCATACTCTCTGTTACAATAATTTGACTTCTGGAATAAATATCCCTACAGATGTTTATAACAAGAATGCTCACCATAGCATTATTTATAATTATAAAAATTGGAAACTACAGATTTCAATTTGAATAAAATATAATAGATTCTTAAGGTAGAAGAGTATGCAGCCTTTAAAACTACATTCTTAAAGAACATTTACGTAAGTAGGAAAATGTTCACAATACTTAAGTGGTGTAGAAGCAGATGATAAAATTGTATATGTACATTAAAATCCTAATTACATTAATGAACACAGAAAAATACTAGAATCTATCAAAATATTAACTATGTGTTTTGGTTGGAAATGGTAGTATTATTAGACATTCTGATTTTCTCTTATGTTTTCCTGATTTTTTTAATCCTGTCTCCTAATTTTTTTT
Source organism: Anoura caudifer (assembly GCA_004027475.1). Classification (NCBI taxonomy): domain Eukaryota; kingdom Metazoa; phylum Chordata; class Mammalia; order Chiroptera; family Phyllostomidae; genus Anoura; species Anoura caudifer. The sequence goes on from PVKU01001744.1 coordinate 166,158, forward strand.
TAAATCACTCTCTTTGACATATTAGTTTCTCTTCTGGAAATCTAGCTTAATGAAAAAAATCCTAAAGAGGTAAATTTCTCTATATATAAAAAATTATTAATATCATTTTCATTTATACAGAAAAAAAAGTTGGAACCAACCAAATATGCAAGCAAACCAAAGGAGAATGATCAAAATACAGTAAACTTATTAGAATACTATTTAACCATTAAAATTCAATTTATGAAAAAAAATATATAACCACCAGAGAAAGGCAGAATAGAAAATTGTATATACCTTATGAATCAACAACTTTTTAAAACTAAGGTAGGAGAAAAAAAACAAAAGATGTACACTAAATTATTAACAGTAAAATACTACCACCACCATGACCACCCTCCAAAAATCTTATATAAGTGCTGGAGAAAATCATCAAAATATAGATAAGTTAACTGTGCATAAACTTAAGAAATAATGCTGCTGTTATGTCAACTTACCTTAAAATGTTACAATGTTTGTTTGTAGTTACAACCATTTTCCTTAAATCTCTTAGAAAGTATGTGTCATAGGAGCCATGATATACTGTTACTTACTTTAATAAGCAACATAATGCCAAAGACTTACAAAATTCACATGATATGTTTCTTTCTCTAATAATCTTCAAAAAGATTAGAAGGTGCTTTAAATGTTACAATAAAGTAAATGTCTTTAATGTTTCCAATTCAAGAAGATCTAGCAAATAAGGGCATGCTCACAGCAAAGGAAAAACATAAAAAGTAATCATCAAAATGTACGTGTCCTCAAACTTCAATGAATCTCCACACTTTCTGGACAAACAAAAGCATGTGAAAGCAAAGAATTAAGGAAAAGTTTCTTTGCAGCTTACCACATTTACCATTTTGAGAAGTTAACACATTAGTACTATCTAGTTTTCTAACTATTCATATTCAAAAACTCAATAGAATACATCAGTGAGTAAACAGTATTCGACTATTCTTACTTGAATCTTTGCTAGGTATTCCAACATAGCAACCTCTCCCTGTTAGGTACTAGTTAAAACAGGCTATTTCATCTTTGAAGCATAAAAGCCTTCTAAAATCTCCTCACAAAAGAGGGATGGGAGTAAAAAGAGATGAAAAAGAAGCAAACAACAATTTAAAAAATGCACCTGCTTCCGAACAAGGTAGTATACTTTAGAATGTAACCACAGCTTCTCATACAACACTTGATTCAGCAAGCAAAACTGTATTTTAAAGCAATATTATTTGTTCAAAGACAACATATTATTAGGAAGACAGTATCTGACTCCAATCAAAATGTTATCATCATATTTTCCTTACCTCATAAAATACTCACATACTTTCTTCATATGAATAAATATATATGAGAGTAGGAGAGCTACTCTTAACCCAGAAACAGGTTCTGCAACACCCAACCTGTCTTTGCGAGACAATGAGTCCGTCCTGGCATGATATTTGGCTGATATATTCAAAGAACCAGAACCACTGCCCAGCTGCCAATATCCTGCAAAGGAACTGAGTTGAAGACCAGAAACTACCCTAGGGTGCACCTCTCAGGAAGTTGCTTCAGTCTAAAGGGAAGAGAAACCCAGGCCCCTCACTGCCTGGCCAGAAGACCAAGGGCACCAGAGCTGGACCAAGGCAACTGGCCTGCAGTTCAACAGTGGCAAAGAACAGTAAAAGGACATCCCCCGCCCAAGAGTTTGCTCAATCACACCTGGTAAAGCCCAAACTCTGAGGAGCTGGTAGAACAGGGTTTTGCCAAGACAAGCACAAGAGGGTGAGGGAGATGCTAGTGTGATTAATCAATGCCACCCACCTAAGGCAGCAACTCTGGGTGTGTCCATACCGCACCCCAGTCATTGCCTGGCTGTGACAAGAAGTTCCTTCAGCTACTGCCACTGGGAACTAGATCTTCCAAAGAAGATACTTCCACCTTAACTTGTCCCAGATCAGGCTGGGCATCCAGGCTGAGAACACAGCCCTCTCTCTTGCCACAAACCCACTAATAGACATAATAGACATCACAACATGTGCCAAATTTATATTTACACCCTCATCAGACAAAGAGGTCTTTGTCTTTTCCCCAAGTGAAGTTTTTATATTTCTAAATTACAACAGATAAAGAGGAGAACAGCACATAAGCCCAGCAGGAGTGAGCTGGGGGTCGCTATTCCCCGGTAGACCTGGAGTTTACTCTCCCAGACCCAACAGTTCTCAGTTAGCCTGACTGCAGAAAACTGCTTTTAGAGAGTGTAGATAAGTGACTAAATGACTATAGTCCATACCCCTAATTGTATGCTCATTTGTCTCCACGATGATATCCACCCCTTCGGAGCAGGACCCTATCTTCTACTTGGTCAGTGATTCCCACACATCCAGCAGAACAGAACACCCTACACTCCCTACCACATGATGCTAAGGGAAACACACAAAGTAAGGATCGAAACACACCACAGTGCTCCCTAACGTACCAAGAGAGCTACAAAGATAATACATCTTAGAGACAATAGGTAGGGCTTACGCCAGAATACTATATGGAAACATACATTTATATACATATACATATATACGTAAGTTAACATAGTAACTGTTTTGCTTTTCTCACTCCAATCTATGTTTTTTATCACCTCCCTTTCTTGGCTTTACTCTCCTTTTTTTCCCCAGTGTCCAGGAGACCTCCCCAGATGGGATCATCTTCATGCTCCTCACTGGGTTTAACTCCTTTTACAAAAGGATAGATGTCAGTTTGGTAAAGGGTACCCCCTTTTGGATGCTATCACCCACACAAGGCTCATGACTTTATAAGGCAAATTCCTGAGAAGATGGAGGCAAGTCATAATAAGACAGATTACAAATGAATATAAGATCTATTTAAGAATTACAGCTGTTTAAAGATGGACTAACCTACCTCCGGAGGCAGGAACTATCACAAAAGGTGTACAAGCAGAAAGAAGATAGGCTACCTCTTGACCAGGATGTTGTAAGAGGATCACATCCAACATGGGATGGACAGAAGGACTAGATGTATTGGGTTGGCCAAAAAGCCTGTATGGTTTTTTCCATAAAATAAAAGACACATTTTTCATTTTCACCAATAACTTTATTGATTTTGTTATTTTGAGTATGTCAGCTATTTCCAGTTATTGGTTTCTAGCGGGTAGAGGCCAGGGGTGCTACTAAACATCTTCCAGTGCATAAGACAGCCCCACAGCAAAGAATTATTTGACCAAAATGTCAACAGTACCAAGAAACTCCACAAACCACTTTTGACATGTTTGATCAGTCACAGCACCTTCTCCACACACTGCACAAATCTTTTTTTGCATTTCAGTTGCATTTTTATCTTTCTTGAAATAATAAAGCATAATACACCCAAATGTTATATATTTTCTTCCATCTTTAGTATTAAAATGGGTGCACAAAATTCACCAATTTTAATAAGTTGCTTTTAAATGCATGCTGATATGACACTTGTCACCATACAATCTAACAAATTGTTTCGAATGAAGTTAAAGACAACTAAGCACTACTGCAGCCATCATAGGTAAAAAACTAAACAAACTTTTTGGCCAGCCCAATAATTTAAAGTTCCTGCCAACACATAAGTCAATAAAGAGGAAAATTTCAGCTACCCATTAATTAACAAAAAGAGATAGCATAAAAGTCTGTAGGTGTGGTCAGCTTTCAACTGATCTTTTCTCTTCAAAGGAGAAAGGAGCATAAAGACACACCCCTGACTCACCATCAGCCTCTCCTCCAGAATGTCTCAGAGGTGGAAAGGACAGAGTAGGAATCACAGGTGCTGTGACCAAAACCTGCTGCTCGCTGACTCTGTATGTTGGACACAGGCCAGACAGGTTTTGTCAGCCAGAAAAGGGATGCATGTGACATAGTCCCTACCATCAAGGAGCAAATCTTGTGGTGGATATAGCTCATAAACTTTCTGGTTCTCTCAAGATTTTATTTATTTTCTCACCTTTAGAGGCTTTGTCAGTGGTAGTGGTTTTCTAGGAACTCTCTTGGTGGGGGAAAAACAAAAACAAACTTTACTAAATGTACATATCCTTAGTCAGGTACAAGTTTGCAATATCCAGATCCAAAGGAAAAAAAGTCCCAAAATATCATTTGAACATAGTTAACTTTAATTTAAAAAATTTAAAAACACTATTCCAACAGTCCCTAAAATGATCAAATTACATTAAGGTATCCTAACTCTGAACAAAATAATAGAAATTGCGGGCCCAGTAATAGAGTAATACAGGAAGCCAGTAAAAGCAACTCAAGTGAGAGGCTGGTGGTGGACGCCAATGCCTTTGAGGCTAAGTACCAAAGTCAAAGCAACCTTCATGAATTGCAGAAGTGATCAAAAAAGAGAGAGACAGAGAGAGAGAAAGAGAGACAGAAGTTAAAAATAGTAAGTTTAAATACAACATTTGGGGAAGGGGAAAATTTGGTTTTTCCCCAAATGTAAGGTAAGCAATGATTCTTGCAAACACTATTTTTTAAAAACTGTCTTGCAGTACCATAGTAGTGCAGAATAAGAGAATAATTAAAAGTAGTTGTGCAATTGAACAAATTTTTATTCACAGCCTATTAGAGACCAAGGCACTGTGATAGGTACAGAGGTAGGGGTGAGAGAATTATAATAAACACATAAATGAAAAGACAATTCTTTTCCCCATAAGAAGCACACATTAACAATAAGCACTTGAGGACGTTCTGAGTGTTTTTGTGTATACGAGCTCATCTGTACAAGAGATGTAAGTGGAATGAAGAGCAAATGAGGCACTGGACTAAGGGCCAGAAGAGAGAGATTGTAGGCTCAACTCTGTAATTGGTTCAGTGACTATGAACAAAGTACCTAAGCACATGAAGGACCAAAACAGTACCCCTCCCACAAAGTTACAAGAATAATTAACAACTAATCTAGAGAAGTTGGTCGTTTCTGGCTCCTAGGCCAGTGACCTTTCCAAAATATTTTTTATATTTTTTATACTTTTGAAATATTTCCAAAATATTTTTATATATTATTATAAAATACATACATAAAGAGAGAGGAGTACAAGAAAATAAAACCTTTTGACTTAAAGTCATTTGCAGAGAAAGGGAAGAAGAGAGGAAAAGGAGAATCAGGAACAGGTGGGAGAAAAATGACAGGATCAAGTTCTGACATCCAGGTAGAAAATATCAAGAAATAAGGAGTGTAAACACAACATACAAACAATGTAAACTCTCTTATTGTATTCTTATCCAAATCATGGCTTAGAATGTTTTACTCTAAAACCATAAGGGCAAATACATAGAAGGTCCAAAATGACATATTTGAACAAGGCTTGAAGAAAAACAGATTAACAGAGGAAAAAAGGGGGGTGGGATGCTTATAATAATAGCATTCAAATATATAAAGCTCTTCTAAGGAGAAAATGCAGACCTACTGTGCTCAGATGATGAAGAATTGGCATTATACTCTATAACTTTTATGATAAAAATAGAGGGTTAAACACTCAAATGGTTGACTAAGATTAGGTTCATTCTAGAAATTATTAAAATTAAGAAGGAACAACCCCATAAACACACACCCCTGAAGGCAAAGTAATGAACTATCAATAGGTTCCAATCAAATTACTGTATTAGAATCACCTGTAAACCTTATGCAATACAGATTCTCAGACGTACTGTACTGTATCAGAATCCCTGGGTTTCACCCCCAGGGTGATTTTGATGCAGCCAGGATGTGGAGCTTTGTTCTATCACAGTGGACAGAGTAAAGAGGAGGACTACTAGGAATGACATCAGAAAGTGGGAACTAAATCAATGCAAATTTTGTGGGCAAAATAAAATTTCTGTGGGTATGATATTTTTAAAATGTATTGTAAGGCTGCTCTGAAGCATCCAAGCATATCCCACTGAATCTAAACATTTCTAAAGGTCCCAAAGTCAGCAAATACAATTCAGGTGAACCAGAAGTTACTCCTCAGAGCCATAAGACTACATCAAAGGTAGTAGAGTGGGAATGGTGCAGAAAATGTGGGTATCTTTAAAAATCAAAACTTTGGAAACAAAAAAGAGACTAGAAATAATTACTGTCATTCCAACTCCCCCCTCCCAAAATGGAATAATAAAGACTAGGAAGAAAGATTTTCAGCTCCATCTGAAAAAAAAATTGCTCTTTGTAATTTTTCTTTAAAAGCAAGAGAAAAATGCAGCTGAGAAATTATCTAGAAGGCAGCAAAACCAGGGAGTCAGTCACACTGCAAAGCAAAAGAAAACAAGGAAAAAGAGGTGGTCTTTGGGTAGCTGTTTAGACAATCAGATGGATGGTTGACAGCTCCTAACCTTAGGAACTCAGTGATGTTTAAATTAAGAATTGGCCACAGGCCAAATACAGGAACACCCAAAAGTTTGGAAGAGTATGTTACAATTGGTACCTTGGCAAAACACTGTCAAACTCTGAAAAGATTTAAGATTTGTACCAAGAAATGGTTTTTTTAAATCTCTTCTATTGCAGTTTAGCATCTGAAGAACACCTGTTTAAAAAATCAAAATATCTAAATCTTGTCCTTTGAGCTAATTGACCAACATTCAACTCATTCACCTAAAAGCTTGCTAGTAATAGCAATACCTCATCAATGCAGAAGTAAAAAAGAGGACATCTTTCTATGTACTGAGGTCCTAGAATAAGAGAAGTCCTGTTTGTCAGAATAATTCTTCTTGATGTCTTATCATTTAACATTTAATTTTGCAAATTGCTCCGCAATCATATTTATTATTCCTTCCAATTCTCTAATGTAGGTTATTTCTTCTATTTCACAGGTGAGAAGATGAAAGATCATAAAGATGAAGGTATTTACTAAAACACGTTAATGACAGACCAGGGAGTGTAACCCTCAGACTAGCCCATTGTTTATACTCCTCTCTATTCTAAGTGCACTTATACTAAAGCTCTCACTCAAAGAAAAAAGAAAGGCAAAACTACCATTGTATGTGTTTTGTTAAATGCTCCTGAAACAACAGGTTTGACTTATCATCACAGAGCCTCCTCATCCACTCGTGAATTTTTAGGGACCTAGAGGTGTGTGGAATTTGAACTTTCCAAAAAGGATCTGGTTGGTGCTGAACAACCCAGCACTGTGATAACCTTGTTCTCTTTCAACATCTGTGACTGGCATGTCGACTGCCTGTTAACAATGAACAAAGAGCAAATTTTTCTGAAGATCATCTCCTTACCTTTCCTTTGCAAAGAGACATTGATCATGTACCAGGTGTTGGGTTTGCTTTTTTCTTTCTTTTTTTTTTTTTTTAATCAAAGTAAAAGATTCCTTCAGATTAGGCTACTTTCAACAAATATGCACAAGCCACCGTCCCACCGAAAGCAGAGCGTTCAGAAAAAATAAAACACAGTTCTGCCCTGAAAGGACTTTATGAATACCTTTTGACTGCCATGGGCTCAATATACATTCTCTTAATTAATCCTATTAGCTGGGTAATTTCATTCCCATTTTATTGGTGAGTTTATACAGCAGAGGTGGATTTGAACCCAGGATTACAAAGCAGAGCTCCAAAGCCCAAGCCCTTTCTACTAAACAGTCTGAAAAATTTGGAAACTGAGGTAGTGGGTGGGATGGGAAAACAATGATTCGACTTCCTTTCCTTGACCCAACCGTGTTCAGAAAGACTGCTGCAAATATCCAACGATTAAGAGGCTTTCTGAGGAAGCACTTTGAATTAGCGTCTCTACTTTTCCTCACCCTCCCATGCCCCACCCCCAACCTGCCAAAAGAGCAGCAAACGCAGCTGCCAGGTTGGAGAAGTTGGTGATCGTCACACCACATTCCAGGGGCTGGACACGGACTCTGTAACAGCGCCGGAGCTCCGCGCCTCGGAAAGAATAACAGCAGTTGAGATTTTTAAATCATGTGGCCCAGCATGCAGCCACACCAGTTTTGCTAGTACTCCTGCCTCCACCTTTCAGAGAATGGAGCATAACTCGCCAGATTCAGCCGGACCACGCATTCCGGGTGTCAGGGCTCAGGCGCACCGCGGTCCCATCCAAACCCCGGTCCCATCCAAACCAACCCCACCCACCCGGACTGTGTGCCTCTCCTTTGGCACACTCCGTCCGGCCGGGAAGGTGCAAGCAGTAGGGCTGAGAGGCCCTGCCTCCGCTCCTCCAGGCCAGAACCTGGCATTCCTTTGCTCAGCCCCTCTGCGGTCCGCGGCTGGCTGGCGATGGTTTGTCGCGGGCAGCCCGCCCTCGGTTCCCCTTCAACCCCGGGAAACGCGGAACCAAAAGGGCAAAACTGCCCAACACCCTGAACTCTGTGCTCGAGAAAGGGAATTTCTGAGCCTCGGTGCCCGGCCCAGGAGGCGTGTGTGGGGCCACCCGCCTAGGGAAGCAGGCGGCGGAGAGCGCGGGGGAGGGGACGCACCCAGGGAGGGGCCCCCACGATGTCCAAACTTTCGGGAACCAAGTGGCCTCACTCCGCGCCGACGGCAGAGCCCGGCCTTCTCGCACAGAAGGGACCGAAGGGTCACCTCGGCTGGCCGACCACGGCTGGAGTGGAGGTGCGCTGATCGCGGCGCGGGGATAGCACCCCCAGCCTGATACTCACCACGCGCGGGGGCCGCGCGGCATAGCCAGAGCGCCAGCAGCACCCACAGCCGAGCCGGGCGCAGGGCGGGCATCTTCTCGGTCGCCTCCGCCGCCGCCTCTGCCGCCGGGGCAGATCCACATGGGGAGGGGGTCCCTACAGAGGAGCCCCTACTTTCTCCTTCCTCCTTCTATCTGCGGATCACGGCCTCGCGCTGCGCCCCGAAACTCAGGCTTAATGCCTCCACTCCCTCCACTGCTAATCAGCCGATCCCGGGCCGCCGCCTCAGCCTCAGCCGCCGCCCGAAGTTGTAAGACAAACTTTCTCGGGTGTGCAGCAAAGCAGCCTCGTGTGTCCTTCCGCCTCAGCCTCCTCCTCCCACCTCAAGCCCCGCCCCCTGTCGCCGCGGCTGAGCTCCGCAGCCTTCGGCACCCAGGGGTTTCCCGCAGGAAGAAGCGCCGGCCCGAGCCGCGCGCGGAGGGATCTACTACAAGTCCTCAGACATCCTCCAGCCTCCCCCTAGCCAGCGATGGGTTCCGACGCGCCTTAATGCCGTCGACTTTGGAGCTCCTAGCTGGGCCCAGACTTTCTAAAGGGGGATGCTGAACTTCAGACACTAAAGTGGCAGAGATCTTGAACTTGCAGGGAGAGCCGGCCCTCACTCGAGGAGCTAGGTATCTCCCCCACACCCACACATCCACACCCTCCTGGATTAACTGGGGGAATGCGGTAGAGGACCAGCGCTGTCAAGGAAATGAGGGTAGAGCTCCAAAGCCCACTTAAAAAGAACAGAGCCATCAACTGGCTTGTGCTGCACCATTCATTTACTCATTCATTCACCCATTTGTTCCTTTGCTGGGCTCAGTGGAATGGTACTAAAGACGCGTGAGGCACAAGATACTTTTGAGGACTGAGATTTTGCAGCTGCTGGTTGCGGGATTCGGGGCGGGCTTTCATGGGGAAACTGGGATGAGCCAGTAAAATTTGTAAGGACAAGGAAACCAGCTAAGGATATTCATTGTAACTTTGTTTATAATAGTCCCAAATTAGAAACAACCTAAATGTCCACCCATAGGAGAACGAGAGTGATGTATGGTATATTTATAAAATGAAGTGCGATACACCAATTTAAAACACTATTTACATAGGTCAATAGGGATAAATAATAAAATTACAATGATAGTGAAAAAATTAATTACAGAAGGACACATAAAGTATACCATATATATCTACTTAAACTTTTTCATAACATTACCATATATTTACTTATGCATGCGTACTGCCCAGTGTATAGTAAAAGAACAGCACCAGAATATTGGTTAATTCCAGAGCAGGAGTGTGGGAGATATGATCAGGCATGGGTGTAAGTGGGCTTGTTATGTGTAAGAAATGAGCTGCCCTGGCCGGTGTGGCTCAGTTGGTTGGAGTGTCGGTCCAGGAAGCCAAAAAGAGTCAGTCCAGTTCCCGGTCAGGGCACATACATAGGTTGTCGGCGCGCAGGATCCCTGGTCCGGACATAGGGAGGCAACCAATCGATGCTTCCCTCTTTCGCTTCCTCTCGCTTCCTTTCTGTCTAAAAAAGTAATGTCCTCATTGTGAGGGCATAGCATTCCAAGGGAGAGCCACCATAAAAGTGAAGGCAAAGTGAAGGCACAGATAAGGGAAGGAGTAAATGACTTCTGTCACTATTATTTGTGACAGGAATCAAGGAAAGATGGGGATTGGGACCAGATCATGCAGGACTTTGAATGACAAGCTGAAAAGGGGGGAGTGAGGAGTGGGAAGGGAGGGTGGGTAGTTAACTCTCAGGTCACAGAAAACCACTGAAGGTTTGGGAATAGGAGTGAAACTTGATGGAAAGGAAGGTTGTTCTGATTATCCTGTGCAAAATTGTCAGTAACAAAAAGTGACCTTTTGTTCACCAAGGGGTTGTGAAACAGCCTGGGCAGGCATGGGTTGGTGAAGGTCTGAATTAATGAGGTAGATAACAAATGGAAAGAAAGGTATATATCTGAGACAATCTTGAAAAAAATATATTGGGGAGGGGCAGGCAAGCACCCCTATGTGACAAATTGGATATGGAGGTTTATGGTCCTGTTGGGAAGGGAAATCCTATTCACGGAGCCTTTCCCTGGCCTCTACAGGACACAGCCCATACTTCTAAAAATGATAAACACAAGGCTTTTTTTTTCCACTCGGTCTCCCCTCTTGTCCTTTCTGCCCTATTGTGAACTTTACACAATAACAGTATTGAATGACTCGAGATTCCCCCAAACATATCTTCTTGTTTCTGTCTCTGTACCTTCTGTTCCCTTGACTTGGAGTGACTCTTGCAGTCCCCTTCCCTCCTCCTCTGGTGAACTTCTAACTATTCATCCTTCAGTCCTAAGAAGGCTTTGGCGACACTGTAACAAATTCCTCCCCCTCACAGACAGTCCCTTCACTATACTGCTTCTTTATCTTACACTGATATCTATTTTTCACACAGGACTATTTGTATTTCTATCTTTTCAACTGGATTAGGAGATCCTGATGGACAAGGACCATGGCCTTATTCATTCCCAGCATCTATCACATAATAGCAGTTGAACTACAATGTGAAAAAAAAAGAAAAAGAAACCACTAAACAAATACAAATCAGTGTGATCATAGGCCTGTAAAATTCCCACTGGATTTTAATAAGCACTTTATAATAGATAAGCAAGTGCTATCATTAAAAGTAGTCACCTTGGGATGCAAGAAAGTCTTTGAGAAAATAACATAGTCCAGTTATTTTGGAATTTCCCTTGCACAAATATGTTCAGAGAAAGATAATAACATTACTTCTTATTTGCTAACATATAGAGTTATCAGCTTGATCATTCTCTTTATTTACTATAGTTCATAGTGATGTGACTATACAATTCTAAAAATCACCTGCAAAGGTTACATTTATCATTTTTAAAATACATTCAGCAGAATGGCCCCAGAAAGGCTGTGGCTATGACATTACTATGACAATAGTGCACAATTTCTCAAGGTGATTGTTTTAAGGAAAGTGGTTTTTACGTTAACATATAATGTCTTAGGAATTGTTATATTAAATTTATTACATACATTCCCATAATGACAAGAGGAATAAAGAGTAAATGCTGTGTGTGGAAGTAGAGGCTATGACTGAAAAGGTGTTTTAAAAAACATGTTTTGAAAGAAGTTATGGATCTAAATGGGTAAAAACAGAACAAAAAAGGGATCTGAAAATCAAGGGAAGAAACTGGAATTGGCAAAGAATGAGAGATGAGAACAAGTATGTCCAACGTACCAACCAGCATTTGGATGAATATTTAGCATGGGCCAGATCCTGTATGAGGAGCAGAGGGATAAAGAGAGACAAGTGGTCAACAGTTAAGATCCAGTGTGACAGCTAAGGGACACTGAGTCTGAACCCCAGCCCAGGGGACGTCAGGTAAGGCTTCCAGGACAGGCTCAACAGCAGGATTAAGAGTTGGAAGACCAAAAGATTAAAGAAGTTGATAAAGAACAGGAGATTTCTCATGTTTAGTGATCTAAGCTGTTCCAGGCAATGGAACAAGAATAGAGGGAGCTGAACGATAGAGACCACAGCCTGTTCCCTAAAGTAGGAAGATAAGGACTTAGGCAGAGGCTGTGGGAAGGCAGAAAAGATGGACATTGGCTCCTAAGACTAGTAATTGCTTCAATGAGAGAGGAAAGAGAGTCAAGGATTTAGCAATGACCTCAGGATCTTGAGGCATGATGGACCTAGGAAATACAAGGGAAAGAAAAGGAGGTTTGATAGATTAGCTAAGCAGACAAGATAAGAGATCAGTGTAATCCGAAGGAGGGAAACTGTGTTCAGTAGCAGCAGGGACTATTGACTACTTTTAGGGAGAGCTATGAGTAGCCTGGCTGATTAAAAGGATAGACTTGCACTGAAATATGTTTTCTACTGGTGACCTCTCCCCAAAGCTGAGCCTAAATTCCACTGTGCACATTTAGTGACTATTTCACTATTTCCCTGATCCCGATCAGAAGCCAGGGGGTCTTACAGTGGTGTCTCAAAGCTCAAATAGCAGCGGAGGACATGAAATGCCAGGAGATTCCTGGAGATGTTAGCCTGAAATGTACTCAGCAGTTGAATTGCTCAACTGGATTGGGAATTATCTTCCCTAAGAACAGTACTTCTAGTCAAAGAAAATTCTACTTTATAGGAGAAATTATCAGGAAAACATTCAGGTGATCTTATAACTAGTCATAGCTATTGCTATTCCTCAAAGTTTTATAGCTTCACTGATACAAAGAAATGGGATCTCACAAACTTTCATCTGAAGAAAAAAATCTGTGTCCAAGCTCAAATTAAAATCTATAGGCCATTAGCAGTAGAAAAACGTGGGTAAGGGCCACCACTAGTTTTCATTTTAGTCAAAACTAAAAATGTACATATATGTCTTTGCTAATTAAAACTTACATGTAAAATTGCCTCCCCAAAACAAATGCAGAATTGGGCATATTTGTTTTCATGTCTGTTCTCTCAGATCCAAAAGGCTGTAAAACCCCTTAAGTGAAGGAATACTGTGTTATTTGTCTCTTTCGCCCAAGTTCCTAGCATGATAGATAATGCACCTGTATGCTCAATGATGTATGTCTTAAATACACATTGAACGAGGAGCATCTATATCTATGTGAATTGGAATGAGATGCAAGAGTGACAGAAAATCTATGTGTTTTGGAGAATCCCAGGCTGAATCAGTGAAACACTATAAATGTTGCAGAAGAGATTCTGGGGTACATACCAAGCGTAGGTTGAGCTACTTACTCCATGTATCTCACCACATACCCCAGGAAATGAGGGATGTGTGATGCAGGAATTAAAAGTAAGGTTTCTTCGCAAAATAATGGCTTGAATTTGTGCGGCGCTTTGGGCTTTTCAAAAACACTTTTAAGTATACGCGTTTATCTCATTTGATTCTCAAAGCAATCGTGGGAAATAGCTAAGCCAGTCATTATTATCCCCCTTTCACAGATGAAGAAACTGAGATAGTGACTGTGTCCGCCCAAGGTTAAATAAATAATTAGTGACTGAGCTGAGACAAAACCCCCAGTTTGTGACTTCTGATTATCTCATTCCACTCTTTCTCTCTGCAATGATGTGAAGTACATTCAAGAGGATTTTTAGTGTGGGGACCTCTGGCCAAAGGTTGACCAGATTCTTATCACTTCCATATTGGTACAGAACAAGCTGACCCACTGTAACTACAAAGCCTAAATAAGCAAATGCGTTCTTTGACTTAAAAGCATTTTTTGAGAGTCTACCCTCCACAAGCACATCCTTGACTCTGTAGCAATACAGGCATGTATTAGCCTGTGCCTCTCTTCTCTGGAGATTACAGAGAACAGAGGCTGGAGATAGAGAGGCCTGGGGAGGTGGGGGCTCAAAACATGCAAAAAAACATTATTGAGAAAAGATAAAGCACAGGGCTATGGGAAGCAGAGAGCACTGCGATTAATTCTAAGGACATGTTGATTTTGTTTAGTCTCCAGCCTGCAAGATATGAATGAACTATGAGATGACCTATACAACTGAACTCTAAACAGTGTAGACACAAGAACCATCCTTTGTTCATGTTTGTAAATGCCACAGTATTGGTTCTTTGCCTTGCATAGAGCATAGAGGACGTGCACATTCTGAGAGGTCCACCAGGTTCAGCCAAACAGGGCACAAGTTCCAGAAGCAGGAGTCAATCTCAAGATTCAAACTACTCTTGGATTTAGGAATCAGTCAGACCCTTTAAATGAACATAGACACAATTGTCTCTGCTCTGATTAAGGGTATAAGCAATATAAGAAATTGTAATTTGGGTTTCTTGACATATTTTTTGCCCTTTTAGGAATGTGATTGTTTCAGTTTAATAGGAAGGAGAGGAAAATTTGAGATTTTTCTTGTACAATTAACTTTTCTCATGTGTATGTGTTTGGGTGATGAATGGTCCCTATAAAACTTACCTAGGATCCGAAATTCTCTGCTGCCTGTGAACCAGGGAAGTTAGTACAGGAGTGCTCACCTTAGCATCACCTGACTTAAATTTTTCTTTTACGCATTTTATGCTGGGAGGTATTACACTTTAATTCCTAAGTCAGTATATACAGTTTATATATAATGATGTAAAAAAAAAAGATGGGCCTGTATGCACAAGGACGTCTCCCCAACTCAAGAGCAGCATAAACTCACAACTGTGTAATTATCAAATTACAGGATTACTGGATGAGTTCCAGTGCTCCAGTCACTACAATGGTTATGCAACTCTGGCTATTTGTGCAATGTTAAGGTGTTTGTTCTCAGAGACTTCAATTGTTTCTACCCAGCGTTCTCATGTTCTTTCCCTCATGGATTAGCCAAGAAATTTCTGAACAGTGAGGTCCAGACCTACAAAAAGTTTCCACCTTTAAGTATGGAAAAAATCTTCACACTATCTAAATAGAGATCATATACCCTGAAGCAGAAGGAAAGGGAACATTTTTCTTATGTGGAATTCAAAATGGTTAACTAAGTATGAGGATGGGGTCACCAAAAGCCAGGAAAAGAAACTCCATTTTTAAAATAAGCGTTATAAAGCCTCCTTCTAAAGTAATTCATCAGGAGATAATTAATGGCTGGCAACTGGTATTTATAATGGAAGCATACATGGCCTTAACGATAGGGTTTGCTTCTGAAAACATTCTAATTAAAAAGGGAAAGAGTAATTTGATAGGAAAGTACAAATCAGTGTTGTGTATGTGTGCTAATGTGTGCAGGGACAGAGGTGGTAATTGCTGGCCTGTGGTGTGTGTGCGTGTGCTAATGTGTGGAGAGACAGAGGTGGTAATTGCTGGGCTCAGTGCAGGTATCTCTTGCGGAAGATAATGACCTTCCTTGTAAATATACAAATAGGGTTTCCAACGCAGATGAAAGTACAGCATTACGTTTCATCAGTGTAGAGTGGAATGTGAAATTGGAACTCAGCAGGTGAGTGGTGGCTGTACCTGTTCTGGATACCAGCTTGTTTTTGTTTTCAGTCATTCTGATTTTTACACTAAAATTAGTGGGTGATCACCATTGTAAGGTACAAAAATGTTGAATCACTATATTGTACACCTGCAACATATAGGTACACAACTATATGGTACACCTGAAACTAATATAGCCAACATAAGATCGCATACCAACTATACTTAAATATAAAAATGAGTTAAATAAATAAATAAATAAATAAAATAATGTAATATGACCACCCTGCTCTCTTGCTCAGACCTCTGGTCTAATCATTTCTCTGTCACACCTTTGACACCTTCCCCTCTTTGTCACACTTACTAAAAGTCTAGGCAACACAAGAACAGATGCTAGCAAGGCAGAGAAATCTTCTCACATTGAGATCTACATCTGGGTCCAGGAAAGTACACCTCATTGCCAAGAATGTATACAGTTCACACTTCTGTTGGTTTCTTTTGAAGATATACTTACCTCTAATGGGCCTTGCTTAATTGAACTCTTATGGTCCTAAATCCTTGTCTTTCTACTGACAACTATCATTTAAGAGTATTTACTGAAGACAGTAGTTAGGGGTATAGTTATTATTTTTAAGCTGATATTTTACTTTATTTTTATTGTTGAACACTATTACACATGTTTCCATTCACCCCCCTCTGCCCACCTCCACCAAGGCCCCGCCCCACCTTTCTCTGGCCATCACCACACTGTTATCTGTGTCTATGGTTTATGCATATATGTTCTTTGGCTACTCCCTTCACCTTCTTTTTATCCAGTCCCCGCTTCCTCTCTGACAGCTGTCAGTCTGTTCCATGTATCCATGCTTCCATTTCTATTGATCATTGGTTTATTTTGTTCATTAGATTCCACATATAAGTGAGATCATATGGTATTTGTCTTTCTCTAACTGGCTTATTTCACTTAGCATAATAAACTTCAGGTCCACACATGCTGTCACAAAAGGTAAGAGGTCCTTCTTTTTTACGGTCGTGTAGTATTCCATTGTGTAAATGGCCACAGCATTTTTTGACTCATCTACTGATGAGCACTTGGGCACTTGGGCTGTTCCCAAATCTTGGCTATTGAAGTAACACTGCTACTAACATAGGGGTGCATATATTCTTTCCAATTGGTGTTTGGGGATTCTTAGCACATATTCCCAGAAGTGGGATCACTGGGTCAAATGGCAGTTCCATTTTTAATTTTTTTGAGAAAACATCATACTGTTTTCCACCCTGGCTGCACCAGACTGCATTCCCACCAACAATGCACTAGGATTCCCTTTTCTCCACATCCTCACCAGCACTTGTTGTTGTTGATATATATTGATGGTAGCCATTCTGCCAGGTATGAAGTGATATCCCACTGTGGTTTTATTTGCATCTCTCTGATGATTAGTGACATTGAGCATCTTTTAATAAGTCTACTAGTCATCTGCATGTCCTCCTTAGAGAAGAGTTTATTCAGGTCCTTTGCCCATTTTTTAAATTGGATTGTTTGGAGTTTTTTGGTGTTGAGTTGCATGAATTCTTTACAAATTTTGATTATTAGCCCCCCATCAGATGTATCATTAGCAAATGTGTTCTCCCATTCAGTGGGTTGTCTTTTCATTTCCTTTGCTGTGCAAAAGCTTTTTAGTTTGGTGTAGTCCCATTTCTTTATCTTTTCTTTAGTTTCCCTTGCCCAAGGAGATATATCAGAAAGACTGTCACCATGAGACGTGCCCAAGGTTTTACTACCCATGTTTTCTTCTGTGATTTTATAGTTTCAACACTTGCATGTAAGTCTTTTATCCATCTTGACTTTATTCTTGTGTGTGGTGCAAGTTGGTTGTCTAGTTACATGTACCTGTCCAGTTTTCCCAACATTTCTTGAAGAGACTCTCTTTACTCCGTTGTATACTCTCGCCTCTTTTGTCAAATGTTAATTGACCATAAAGGCATGGGTTTATTTCTGGGCTCTCTGTTCTGTTTCATTGATCTATATGCCTGTTCTTACACCAGTACCAGGCTCTTTTTATTATAATGGCCTTGTAATATGGTTTGATATCAAGTATTGTGATACCTCCAACTTTTTTTTCTTTCTCAAGATTGTTGAGGCTATTTGGGGTCTTTTTTGGTTCCATATAAACTTTTGGAATATTTGTTCTAGATCTGTGAAATATGTCATTGGTATTTTAATAGAAATTGCATGAATCTATAGATCACTTTGGGTACTATAGACATTCTAATGATGTTAATTCTTCAGTCCATGAACACAGTATGTGCTTCCACTTATTTTTGTCTTCCTCAGTTTCTTTCTTCAATGTCCTCTAATTTTCAAATGCGGATCTTTTACCCCCTTGGTTAAATTTATTCCAGGTATGTTGTTTTTGTTTTGTTGCAATAGTAAATGGGATTGTTTTCTTAGTTTTGCTCTCTGATAGTGCATTACTGGTATATAGAAATGCTACCAATTTCTGAATAGTATTGATTTTGTATTCTTCTGCTTTGCCAAAAGTTTATTAGATCTAGTAGCTTTTTGGTGGAGTCTTTAGGGTTTTATATGTACAATAACATGTTATCTGTGAATAATGACAGTTTTACTTCCTCCTTTCCAATTTGGATGCCTTTTACTTCTTCTTCTTGTCTGATTGCTTGGCTAAGACTTCCAGTACTATGTTGAATAAGAGTGGTAAAAATGGACATCCCTGGTTTTTTTCTTGCTTTAAGGGAAATGCTATTAGTTATTGCTCATTGAGGTGATGTTGGCTGTGAGTTTATCATATATGGCCTTTATGTTGAGGTATGTTCCCTCTAGTCCCACTTTGCTGAGAGTTTTTTTAAATAATAAATAGATGCTACATTTCATAAATGCTTTTTCTGCATCTATTGATATGACAGTGTGTTTTTTTATCCTTCATTTTGTTTATGTGGTGTATCATGTTCATTGATTTGCAGATATTCTACCTACCTTGCATTCCCAGAATAAATCCCATTTGACCAGGGTATATGACCTTTTAAATGTGTTGCTTATATTTTGTTGATGATTTTAGCATCTATGTTCATCAGGGAAATTGGCCTATAATGTTCTTTCTTTGTAGTGTCCTTATATGATTATGAAATAATAATGCTGATCTTGTAAAATGAGCTTGAGAGTTTTCCCTTCTCTTGAATTTTTTGGAGTAGTTTGAGAAGAATAGGTGTTAGTTCTTTTTGGAAAGTTTGGTAAAATTCAGCTGTGAAGCCATCTGATCCGTACTTTTATTTATTGGGAGGGTTTTTTTGTTTTTTGTTTTTTTTAAATAGTGCTTCAGTTTCACTAGTTGTAATCTGTCTATTCAGATTCTATAGTTCTTCTTGATTCAATTTTGGAAGATTGTATGTTTCTAGGAATGTATCCATTTGTTCCAGATTTTCCAATTTGTTGCCATATAGTTGTATGTAATATGTTCTTACAATATACAATACAAAAATACAATATTTTGTATTTTTTTGGTGACAATTGTTACTTCTCCTCTCTCATTTCTGACTTTATTTATTTGGGTCTTCTCTCTTTTTTTCTTGATGAGTCTGGTTAAAGGCTTGTCAACTTTGTTTATCTTTACAAAGAACCACCCTTTACTTTCATTGATTTGTTTTGTATTTTTTAGACTCTATTTTCTTTATTTCTGCTCTGATTCTTATTATTTCCTTCCTTCTACTCACTTTCAGCTTTGTTGTTTTTTCCAGTACCTTTAAGTATAGATTGTTTATTTGAAATTTTTCTTGTTTCCTGAGGTAGGCCTATAATGCTATGAATTTCCCTCTTATGACTGCTTTTGCTGTATCTCATAAACTTGGGGGTGTTGTGTTCTCATTTTCATTTGTTTCAAGGTAACTTTTGTTTTATTCCTTGATCTCATTGTCAACCCATTCATTATTTAGTAATGTTATTTAGCCTCCATGATTTTGTGCATTTTTTAGTTTTATTCTTGTGATTGATTGCTATTTTCAAACCATTTATAGTCAGAGAAGATGCTTGATATGATTTCAATCTTCTTAAATTTATTCATACTTGTTTTCTCTTATAACATGTGTCCTCTCCTAGAAAATGTTCCATGCACACTTGAAAATAATGTATATTCTATTGCTTTGGAGTAAAATACTCTGATATTATCAGTTAAATCCATCTGATCCAGTGTGTCACTTAAGGCCACTCTTTTCTTGTTGACTTTCTGTCTGGAAGATTTATCCATTGAGCTCAATGGGGTGTTAAAATCCCCTACTATTATTGTATTACTGTCAATCTTTCCCTTTATGTCCATCAAGATTTGCTTTATATATTTAGGTGCTCCTATGTTGGGTACATAAGTGTTTACCAGAGCTATATCCTCTTGTTGGATTGCTCCTTTTATAATTATGTAGTGTTCTTCTTTTTTTCTTACTATAGCCTTTGTTTTAAAGTCTATTTAGTCAAATATAAGTGTGGCTATCCCAGCTTTTTTTATTTTCATTTGCATAAAATATTTTTTATTGCTTTGCTTTTAGTCTGTATGTATCTTTCATTCTGAGGTGGGTCTCTTATAGACAGCATATATATGGCTCTTGCTTTCTTATCCATTCAGCTACCCTATGTCTTTTGATTGTAGCATTTAAGCCATTTACATTTAAAGTTATTATCGATAGGTACATATTTATTGCCATTTTATTCTTTTAACTCTGTTCTTCTGTTTTTGGTTGTAGTTTCTTTTTCCTCTCTTCCTTCTTTTCCTCCTCCTCCTCCTCCTTCTCCTTTTTCTTCAGGAAGGCCCTTTAACATTTCTTGATTATTGGTTTGGTAGTAACAAACTCCTATAGCTTTTTCTTCTCAAAGAAGCTCTTTATTTTTCTTCAAATTTAAATGGTAGTCTTGCTTGATAAAGTAGACTTGGTTGTATGCCCTTGCTTTTCATCACTTTGAATATTTCATGCCAATTCCTTCTGGCCTGAAATGTTTCTGTTGAGAAATCAGCTGACAATCTATGAGAGCTCCCTTGTAGGTAATTAACTGCTATACTTTTTCTGCTTTTAAGATTCTCTCTTTGTCTTTAACCTTTGCCATTTTAATTATGATGTGTCTTGGTGTGGGCCTCTTTGGGTTCATCTTGTTTGAGATTCTCTGCACTTCCTGGATTATTGTGGGTTTTTTTTTTCCTTCACCAAGTTAGGGAAATTTTCTGTAATTATTTCTTCAAAAAGGTTCTCAATCCCTTGCTCTGTCTCTCCTCCTCTTAGTACCCCTATGATGTGGATGTTTTTATGCTTCATGTTGGCCCAAAGTTTCCTTAAACTATATTTATTCTTTTTAATTCTTTTTCTTTTTATTGCTCTGATGGGGGGGGGGGGTCTGCCTTTCCTTCCAAGTCAATGATTCAATCCTCTGCTTCATGTAACCTATTTTTTACTCCTTCCTGTGTATTCTTGATGTCAGCTATGGTATTTTTTTCATTTATGATTGGTTATTTTTAATGGTTTTTATATCCTTTTTCATATTGTTGTAGTTCTCACTAAGTTTCTTGAGCATCCTTATTACTATTACTTTAAACTCTGTATCTGATAAATTGCTAGCCTCCATTTCATTTAGCTCTTTCTCTGGAAATTCCTTCTATTCTTTCACTTGGGGCCCATTTCTGCGTCTCTCCATTTTGGCTGCCTCATTGTGTTTGTTTCTATGTATTACATAGGTTTGCTATGACTCCCAGTCTTCGTGGGGTGGCCTTATGTAGTAGGTGTCCTGTGAGACCCAGTGATGCAGTCTTTTTGATCTCCTGAGTTTTTAGGAATGTCTCTTGTGTGGGTTTTGTAGGCTCTCCTGTTGTAATTCAGTTTTGATTGCTATTGTCCCATTTGTGTGCGTGATTAACCCTCAGGCTGGCTGACTGTGAGGCTCAATCCAAACCACAGCACGTGAGCTGCTGTGCAGGTGCTAATCAAAAACAAATAAAAACAAAATACTAGTACTAATAGATAAAGTACAAAATAAAGAAAAAGGAAAAAGAAGAAAGGAATAAAGAAATAGGAAAAAGAAAAAAAGCACACTTGTCCTCAGGAAAGTTCAGTACCTGCTAGAATCTCCCTTTGCATATGCTATTTGTGAAGCTTATTGGATCCTGCTTCAGTGTTGTTTGAAGCTGGCCACTTGGTGTGTTGGTTCTGGGTCTTTTGGGAGGATCTCTGGTACAGGCCAATGTCTGATAATATTTGTGCCTGGCCCTTGGCAACCTGTTGAAGCTACAAGCAATCCACAGATTGTGGCTGCATACAGGTATGTCCAGGCTGTACTCCAAGGCTGGCTTTTACCAGCACTGGGTCCAAGGGCAGGTTAGCAAACATCCCAAGGCACCCAAAGATCTGCCTTTGCTTGCCTCTGCCTGCCAGCTGCCTTTTAAGGCTCAGTCACTTGAAAGAGTCTCTGATGGACTCTAGAGGATGTGGTTAGTGGATATCACATGAGGGAGAGGTACAGTTCAGGCTTCAGGGAAGGTGGTGGACCTGATCCTTATCCCAGAATCACACGACTGAGTCTATCCTGGATTTTGTCCTGACCTTGGTATGGCAGAGCTTCTAGTAGTCAGGTGGGTGGGGCCTCTGGATCCCAGGTTGGGTCTGCCAGAAGCTAGGAAGGTGGTTGTGTTGGCTCTCCCATGGGGGAAGTGCCAGTCAAGTTCACAGGAAAGTGGGATAATAGCCCCACCCCAGAGTCAGTCACTGACATCCCTTGAGTCTGGCCAGACTTCTTCACCCTGGCCTATACAGGTGTCTTTTCAGCAGGGCTTAAGATCTGCAGGATGGAGCCAAAGGGATTCCAAAGGGTGGGATAATTGCTTTCTCCCAGGCTGATGCTGCTGGGAGGGAAGTATCTTGACCAGGAAAGATGACAACTGTGACACTGGCACCAGAGAACAGCATAGGGATCCCCAGTGGCCCTCCCCCCAGCTTACTTCCCAGAGCCCCAAACCCCACACTCTCCCCAGGAGACTCCAATCCTCACTACCCTCCCTCCACCAGAGCCCAGGTGAGTGGCTGTGAATGAAATTTTGTGTGTTGGCCCTTTAAGAGGGTGCCTGCTGTCTCCAGAAGATTTCCTCTCTTCTCGAAAACAGAAACCCTGCTGCTTTTTACAGCCAAATGTTATGTGGTCACTTCTTCCTAACTCTTACACTCTGGGCTAGGGAGCCCAGCCTGGGGTTCAGGCCCCATGCTTCTCAGGGTGGAACCCCCCACAGCTGAGGTATCCCTCTAAAACAAGGGAGAGGGGCCAGCCCTGTTTGTGTCTCTGCCTCTTCTACCAGTCTTGATGTGGCTTCTTTTG
This sequence comes from Anoura caudifer, assembly GCA_004027475.1. Taxonomy (NCBI): domain Eukaryota; kingdom Metazoa; phylum Chordata; class Mammalia; order Chiroptera; family Phyllostomidae; genus Anoura; species Anoura caudifer. Next base: position 189,083 of record PVKU01001744.1, read on the forward strand.
TAAATTCTTGGTTATAAGACTCCTTTTCAGCTAGACTTTAGTTGGTGATTCAGGGTGATTATTCTTTAATTTAGTTGTATTTCCAGTTTGGTTCTGGGAGGAGGTTAGTAGTGGGAAAGCATAGTTATTTTTTAAGTGAAGGAATGGATAGTATGAACACAGATGGACTTATGTAAATTCCTAGAATTGGAGACAACCTTCAAGTTTCAAAAAGACAAACTTGGGAGATGTCAAAGGTAGTATAGTTTCTTACCCTTCCACCACTTGAGGTTTTGAGGAGAAAAGGGAAGTAAAAAGAGTTGAAGACAGAAAACCAGAACAGGAGAGCTCGAGAGGAAGGTGAAAGGGTGCTCCGAAGTAACATGCACCTGTTTAGAAGTGGGGAAGCAGCACGAACACTAGCAAAAGAAGAACCAACATGGAGTTCCTCCTTGCACATCTCCTTCTTCCCTCCTGAAGGCCTGCGGTGAACCCACAGCGCTGCTCTAGCGGTGAGAGAGAACTGTGCTCAGTATCATCAGACTCCTCCCTGAATTCCCTCCAAAGAATTCAAAATGCCCCCAGTCCAAATCAGGTCCCTGCATAATCAATATTTGTGCATAATAATAACAATAATCACATTAATAACCATCATGGCAGTAAATATTTATGGAGTGCTTACTGTGTCGGGTACCGAATTAAGCACTTCAGCTACTTTATTGTTTTTGAAATGCTCCAACCAGTTTATGAGTAGATATTATTATTCCTGCTTCACAAAGTGAAACCTGAGAAGTTGCCCAAAAGCACACAGCTGTAAGCAGTGGCACAGCCCAGGTCCATCTGACCACCCCCAGTGACACACAATTGACCTCTGAATGGTATGTATCCTCCCCACCTGTCTCTGCCTCAGGGACCCACTTGAGCACAGAATAAGTTGTCCTGTAATCATTTATTGTTAACCCAGTCTCCAAAGTTTCTTGAGACAAAGGCTTGATCACATATGTCCTTTGTGCTCCCCTACAGCATGATGCCAAATCTCTTGCTTGTCAGCCTCCAAGGACGTCATGTCCCTACTTCTGCCCTTCAGACGAGAGAAAGTTAGACAATTTTTCAGGTTCAATTTTATTTTGAAATACTCTCTTCTTAGTGTACCTAATTTTATTTTGAAATACTCTCTTCTTAGTGTACCTAATCAAAAACAAAGCCAGTAAGGAAAGGACAAATTCTATCTATTGCCATTTCTTTGTTTCAAATATAAACAAAAAATTTATTTAAAAATTAGAAGAAAATCACCACTGATAGCATTATTATTAGAATAATACCACCACTGATAGCATTTGGGAGTATTTTATTTAGTTATTCCTTCATATGCACATTTCAAATAGTTATAATGAAGACATATATGTAGTTTTTGTCCTGCTTTATCAGCTAATCATATATCATAAATCTTTTCCTTTGTTGCTACAAAGTTGTCACATGCAGCACTGTTAGTTTCTACGTTTTGTTTCAGCGCTGATGATAAACCGAGCTAGAACACTTTCTGTATTAGTATTGGGTTCTGTGTCCAGAGTTGTCTAGCTTCCTGCTGAGACAGCCCTTGCAGGCAACCCTCCCATACTGCTTGTATTGCCAAAGTCTGGTGTGGTGCATAGGTGGACCCTTCGGCAACTGAAATGGATCAGACCCAAAGAACCCCTTGCTGTTGCTCTCTAAGCTCACCTACCATCTCCTCCCACTTACCTCCATGGCGTTTGTAAGACTTTATCATTCTTCGGGGGCCTCTTTCCCTCTTTCTGTTCCCTGTTTCCTTCCCAGCAACAGGCTTCACTTCCCACTTCAATAAAGACATCTCCTAGCTCAGATATCACCTACCCTGTAAAACCTTCCCACTTCTACACTGGGAGGCCATCTAAAAACTTCCTCAGCCCCTCCCTCTCAACTTCACAATCTATCTCTCATGCACCCACCTTCACTCCTATCCTTGTTTCTTAGAGAAAAGTCTTTCCTTCATTCCAGTGCTAATCCGTCTGTTTTGCTATTGATTTCACTCACTTCCAACTTTTGCAAGACCATTTTGCCAGGCCATTTTGCCATTCATTATCCTTTTGCCCCCATTGTCATTGTCATTCATCTCTTTACTGATTTAATCCCCTCAGCCAACAATTTAATTTCAGCCTTAATGCATTACACACCACACACATTAAATCTGGCTCAGTCAAATTGCTATTTCTTTTCGCTCCCAGACTTTTTAAAATGTAGTTTATCTCCTGCTGTTCTTACCTCCTCAATCCATGAAAGCTTCCTTTCCCAACATTTATTGAGTGTCTACTATGTAAAAACGATGGGGAAATAGATATGAACAAAGCACTCCCTACTCCTGAGGAGTTTCTAGCTAGTGGGGAGACAAATATAAACAAAAAAACCAACACAATAAAATAAATGTCATAATAGAAATACGTGTAAAAGTATCCACTGAAGGGCTGTCTGGAGATGCCATTGGAAAAACTTCTGTAGGAGGTGACAGGAGTTAGGCCCGAAACTATAAATTCAGTTTTGCCAAGTAGAGACTATATATACTGAGTGGGAGAGAGCACATGACTGACAGAAGAAACAACTTATGCAGAGGTCCAAGAAATCATGATATTAACAATTACTTCGGGAATATCAGGTAGTTCTGTTACTTTAAGAGTGGAGTTAGATTTGTTTAGGTCATGGTTCTCAAACTTTAACATGCATCAGCATCACCCAAAGAGCACATAAAAATACAAATTTCTGGATTCCACTCCAAAGCTTTGGAGTGGGGTCTAGGGTGAGGCTGGGTAATTTGCATTTCTAGCAAGTTCCCAAGTGATATCAATACTGTTGGTTTGGAGGCCACACTTTGAGAACCACTGGTTTAGTACCTGGCTTCTGCTTGAATTATTCTAGTAAAATTACTTTTAAATGTCACCAAAGACCTTCAACTGCCAAATCCAATGAACTCCTCAGTCTTCATCCTCCTGGACCAGCTGGCAGCATTTTGATACAATTGAGGACTTGTTAACCGATCTTCCAGTTTCTGGTCTCACCTTCTTTCAACCCATTCATTACACGGACGGCCACAAGATTGTCCAAAATACAAGTATAACCCTACCACTTTATACTTAAAACCTACCAGTGGCTCCCCAATCCCTCTAGGTAGAGCCTAAATTCCACAGGCTGGGAAAAAAACCAAGCTGGCATTCTGGTCCCATTTACCTCTCTCCTGCTGCTGCTCTGTATCACACAGTCTACGTTCCAGGCACATCAGCCTACCAGCCAGTTCCCAGATATGCTGTGAGTTCACATGCTCTTCATCTCTGCATATGCACTTTTTGTTCCTGGCATGTCCTTACTCCCTCCCCTCCTCCGCCCCATCTTCTCCGTGACCTGTGAGATTCTAGCTCAAGGCCTAGTCAAAAGTCATATCGTTTGTGAAGCCTCCCTCAGTTTGGTTATGCCTTTCCCTGAAACCCTCTACAGTTGGTTCCTCCATATGGTAAATACCATTTAACAATTAGTTGAACATGTGACTACTGTTTTGAGACCTACTCGAGTGCACAGTCTGATTCTTATTATTTTTTTAATTTCTTTTAAAACTATAGTTGACATACAATATTATATTAGTATCAGGTGTATAAGATAATGCTGAGATAATTATATACCTTATGAAATGATCACAATAAGTCTAGTAATCATGACACTGTACATAGTTATTATAATATTATTGACTGTATCCCCCATACTGTACTTTGCAACCCATCTATTTTATTATTTTTGTTGTTCTCATAGAAGACATTCAGTGTAGGTGTGTTGAATGAATGTTGGGTACACATGCAATACATAATTAATTATTTGAGTAGGTACTTGCTGCCTACCCAGTGGAACATGGCAGTGGGGAGGCAGGCAAAGTGGAAGAGGAGAACGCAAGGAAAAACTTCATTAATGAGCAAGAGCAAAGGTGCCACCTCACACCTACCTGACTCCCTGACTGAGAGGATGAACCACAGACCTTTATTTCCCAGGACTCTCTCTTTCTTTGATGACATACCGGTTTGTCAGCTCCATGGACAAGGCAGTTATGCAGCTGCCTTTCTTGTTTTTGACAAACTACTCTTGGGGGACTTATCCAGAGCCAAGGAGCAACATCTGTGCAGACTAAGCAGGAAGTGCTTTGGCTGCTTGGCTTGGTGAGCCCATCGCCAGCGGGCAGTCATTCACCTCCTCTTTCTGTCCTACTGCTGGAGAAACACCACACACTCTCTGCCTCTGGGGAGTATAGAGCCTTTCCAGCCTCCTTATTCATTCTCATCCTCTCCCTGTCTTACTCCTGCACATTCTGATTTCTGTGGTGACCAGATCCTACAGAAATAAAAGAGGCCCGAATTTCTATGTGGCCAAGGAAGCATCTAGCAGCTAATGAGCTCAGACGGCCTTGCCTTTTGTCACCTAGCCTTTTCCTACGTCTGTGCAGGTATTCCTATGAAAGCAGCTATTTATTTAGTGACTGTGTACTAAATGTTTCCATACATGATCTCATTAGCTCCTTACAACATTCCTGCAAGGAAGATCATTTTACATCCATTTAACAAATAAATAGAGAGGCTCCAAAGAAGTTAAATGAATTTTCCAAGGTCAACAAACTCATAAGTTGTTGTAGGGGTAGAATTTGAACCCATGTTGTAATAATTCCAAAGCCTGTATGTTTTCCATTATTCATAACACCTGGGAGAACTAACAGAGGTGAAAGTTACAGTCAGCCAATGTCACAATAGGGCTTAAATTCAAGGTGTCCTGATTTCAAGGCCAACCTAGAAATATTCATTTTATTGAAAGAATTGTTTGAGTGGATATGTCTGATACTCCAAGAATTTGTAAAACTTAACAAAAATATATTGAGGTCACAATGTGAAAATGATCCAGAACTGCAAAAGCTGCCTAATTACCCACCAGTGCCCTTTGTTGCTATTCTCCTATAGTCGATGGATCCTCTCAGTTGCATGCGCCTAAGCAGAAATGCTTCCCTATCCCTTAAGGTCACACAGGTACCTGTGGTTCAAATTCCTACTCGAAGCCATGGTTTTTCTTTTTTTGTTTGTTTGTTTTGTTTTTCCTTTTTATTGAATTTATGGGGGTGACACTGATTAACAAAATTATGCAGATTTCAGGTGCACAATCCTACAGCACATTATCTGTACACTGTATTGTGTGTTCACCACCCCAAGTCAAGTCTCTGTCCACCACCATTTATCCCTCCTATACCTTCCTCTACCTCTCCCCACTTCCTCTCCCAAACAATCACCACACTGTTGTCCACATCCATGAGTTTTTTTTCTTTTTTCTCAATCCCTTCACTCCCCTACCCAGCCCACCTCCAATAGCTGTCAGCCTGTTCTCTATGAGTCTGTCTCTATTTTGCTTGTCAGTTCATTTTGTTCATTAGATTCCAAAAATGCATAAAATCGTATGATACTTATCTTTCTCTGACTGGCTTATCTCACTCAGCATAATGTTCTCTTAGCATAGGTCCATGCATACTGTCGCAAGGGTAAGATTTTCCTCTTTTTTACAGCAAAGTAGCATTCCATTGTGTAAAGGTACCACAGCTTTTTTATTCACTCATCTACTGATGGGCACTTGGGTTTTAAAACTGTGTTTTAGTGCTCACTTTGGCAGCACATACACTAAAACTGTGTTTTAAAATCTTCCCTTTGCCCTGGTCAGGTGGCTCAGTTGCTTGGAGTATCATCCTGTATACCAAAGGGTTGAGGGTTCCATCTCTGGTCAGGGCACGTACCTATGTTGCAGGTTTGATCCCTAGGCAGTATGTGTACAGGAGGCAACAGATCAATGTTTCTCTCTCACATTGAGATCTCTCCCTCTCTCTCTCTGTCTAAAAATAAGTAAACATATCCTTGGGTGAGGAATAAAAGAATAGAATAAAATAAAACCTTCCCTTTATGTCTTCTCTTCCTTCTGGAGTGCAAAGTATGACAGGAAGAAGGAACAGGACTGTGATTGTACACACAACTATTTTGGCTAAATGTAAATGATTATTTCTAAAACAAAGCCAATTTTAACAAAACAATAATGTTTCTTTTTCTTCTAGTCAACTTGACCCTTAAAGAGTAGAGTTTCCTGAATAGTTCCTTGTTCAACTGGTGCTCTTGGCATCATGAATAAACAGAGCTAATGATAACATCCATCAGAGAGTTAAGCACACAGAGTGGGTGATAAAGTCAACAAGAAGCTGAAAACAAGATTTACCACGGATAAGCTGCCAAGAGTTGGCCATAGATTCAAAGTGGACATTGTGGCTCATCCATCTTCTCCCCTCAGTTTTCCACCCCAACAACATCATCCCTGCTTCAGCACTCATGACAAGGCAGGAAAGCAGGAGAGAAGGAAAGCTCAGGAGTCAAGTACAGGAGATGAATACATGGCATAGACGACCCGACTCGTATAAATGCAAAGGCTCACTGGTAAATTCTCAATGGATGCTATGAGAGAACAAAGAAGAGCATTTTAAAAGTCAAAACAAACAACCAAATAAAGGTCATACTCTAGAAGAGCAAGTACACATAAGTGACTGCCAGGTTTCCTCTAAGGAAGACTTTTTTTTGTCCTGCCCTCTCTCAAGCTCAGGAGGTTCTGGAGTCTGTCTATTGTTCAAAGAGTCGAAATTGTTTTCCTTGGATGATTCTCACTCTTGTGTTTTCCTTGCCTCTCTTTTCAGAAGTAGGTTAAAGATATTCAGGTTCCCCTGAAGCATCTTAATGAGTTAGTCATGATTACAATTGCATCTTTTAAATTGCCCAACCCCTTGAAAGGCTGCCATGAAAGGAGTTTCTACAAACACAAGCTGGGCTGTGTGTTTCATTTTGTTGTATTGCAAAATGTGAATGAGGAGTTGCCTCCAAGTGCATGATTAGCATAAAAACCGCTGAAGCGGAGGGGAGGTAGGTAGGCTAATACCTCAACGGAAACTGCCGCTGTTGTTCCTAAAAGGAACATGCACATTGAGATTAAAATAAGGAGAAGCTTTCTGCTAACAAATGTGAAAGGGTTTCACACAGTTCATGGCACATAATAAACGCTCCAAATTTGTTTGCCAGATTGGAACCTTCTCCCTAATCTACTTCTCAGGCAAGTAACTGACCCTGCTACCTCCATTTCCTCCCCATCCACTCTTCGAACGTTCCCCTTGTAACTCAAATTTTGGTCTCATAACATATCACACTGTTTCTCAACCTCTCCCCTGCATATTGCCCTCCTAAGTTGCCTTTTTAGACATTTTTAAATTGTTCCCCATAACATTTTTATACCACAGATATATTATTATATCAGTTTGGGTACTATATCTGCACTATACATTAAAAAATTAAGTTGTTTTTTATCGTCCCAAAAACCATTCTCGCTCCCATTAAGAATGCATGACCTATCAGACCAGAGTAGACACAACAGAAGCAGATCACAGAACTAGATGCTAGATGAAATCAATCTGGGAAAAAATCCAGACAGCTAGCCATCGAGGTTAGCTAAGCAAGATATAGGTTGGAGAATGTAGCTGAAGGTTGTTTTGGTGGAAGACAAGAGAACAAAGTTCAAGGCAAGCAGAGGTGCGGAGAATATTGCTCCACTGGGTCAGAGAATGCCTTATACAGAGAGAGCCCAATACCCAGAAGTTCCATGGAAGAGAAATTGCTCTCTGAGCTGAAGCCATATTAGCCATTTCACCTTTGATCCTGAGTGGGCCCCTGGACAACTACGCTGACTGCCCGTTGATGAAAACATCTGATTGGTATAAGGGAACACATCAAGGTGGTTCCTGTGTTCCCTGAGAACTACCCACATCACCCCATGCTTTGAACCCTCTGTCACAGATGAAAGAACCAAGCCTTCCAACCTGACCTGCAGCTGTTCTGTGGTGTCATGTCCTCAAGCATTCAAACAAGTGGATGGAATAAGAAATCTGGTTTTCCTCTTCCTCAAGTCATTTATTTTCTCTATCATCCTTCCTCCCCCAACCTAAAAACAGAGTGGACCCAGGACCCTGACTGAGCAGTTTAAAAGCTATGCTCCCTAAAATCATTAGGATCTTTCAGTGGCCTTTCTCATTGATTTCCCAGGTCAGCAACTCAGTGGCCTTCGGTGCTGCTGCCCATGCTCTCCTCTTTATTAGAGGCCTTCATCACACTCTGCTTCCTTGAGTCTCCTGACACTCTGTGAGTATCATGTCCATCTCCTCTTTCCTACTTAGCTTTTATCAAGGGCATCCTTTATCTTCGATTCCTTCCTATGGCCCTCCATGCTCATGTATGCACATGCTTGGTTTAATTTAATATTGTTGATCACTTGCTATATGTCTAGCACTGTTATAAACAAGATATGGTTCTTGGACACTCTTGTGGGAGAATGGATATATACATCACCAAGCAAAACACAGTGTGAGATATGTAACACAGATATGTATAAAAACTATATCTTAGCAAACCAAATGAGGAAGTGATTAATTCTCTCTTGAGGAGATTATAAAAGGCATTGCAAAAGAAAAAACATTTATTTATGCCTTGAAGAATGAATAGAGATTCACAAAACAGAAAAATTGGAGGAAGAACAATGAAGTTGGAGAGATGAGGATGGGAAAGCCAAGGAAAAGAAGGGTCAGAAAGTCCTTGTGACTCAGGGGATAGTAGATGCGAGAATGAGGCTGGAAGGGTGGAGGTGGCAGTGATAGGAGATGACCCTGGAGAGTCAGGACGCACTAGCTTCAGTCACCATTTAAATCCACATCTCCAGGTCTCATGAAAATGGCTCATCACAGTGCCTGGCACATACGTTTTCTAAAAATAAATTTTGTTCATTTTACTACATGTCAGGTACTGTACTACGTGCTGGGAATACAAAGTGAAATAAGCTTCCCCCTCATGACCTCAGAGTACAGTAGAGAGAGAAAAATTTCAGGTATGCAATACAAGCTAATCTATACAGTGATGGCAGCATGTATATGACACAAAATAGAGAGTGACTGGTTCTGTGTGGAAGGATTAACAGAGGATGATTCAGAGGAAAATGCTATCTGAGCTGAGCTTTAAGACTTCGGTGGGCACTGTATGGTGTGGCAGACAGAATAATGGCTCTCCAAAGATGTCCATCTCCTAACCCTGGGAGTATGTTGCCTTATGTGGCAACAGGAACTCTGCAGATGTGATTACATTCAGGAAAGAGGACAAGCGTATAGATCATCCAGGTGGGCCTGATGTAATCACACAGATCCTTATAAGAAAGGGAGGCAGGAGTGTCAGAGCCGGAGGAGATGCAATAATGGAAGCAGAGGTGGGAATGATGTGGCCATAGGCCAAAAATATGGGTAGCCTCTGGAATCTGGCGGAGAGCAGATTCTCTCCTAGAGCCTCCTAAAGGTATGCAGCTGTGCCAACAACTTGGTTTTAGTCCCAAAAGACTCATTTCAGACTTCTGATTTCCAAAAAGGTAAGAGGGTAAGTTCATGTCATTTTTAAGCCACTAAGTGTGTGGTAGATTGTTGCAGCAGCAATAGGAAATGAACACAGGTGCAGCAGCAGGCAGGGCATGGGGATGGAGGGCAGTCCAGGCAAAAGGAATAGCACAAGCACAGAAGCACAAGCTAGCATGCGCAGCCTCAGGGCAGGGGTTTACAGGTAGCTTCATGTTGCTGAGGTTCAAGGATCACCAGGTAAAGAGCAGAATAAAAGGCTGGAGAGTGTGAGGCAAGTACCAGATGATACATGGCCTTGAAAGGGACTATGCTACTACAGGATTTGGGTGTTGCTTAAGCTTCGAAGGTAAATTGGGAGCCACTTAATGGTTTTAAGCAACAGAGTAAAAATACCGGATTTTCAATTCTGAAAGAAAGGCTAACAGGGAGAAGCCTGTCAGGGAGACTTTTTAGGCAGCTCTTGCGCAAGTGCTGGTGCAGGAGCGACAGCCTGAACTGAAGTCGTGTGAGTAGGAGGAGAAGCCTTGGTTAAGACCCAAAGAGTGACAGAATACCGGGAGCAAAGACGACAGGGAGAGTCAAGGACGACCCCAGATTTCTAAATTGGACCCTAATGGATAGACATGCTGCCTACTGAAGTGGGGAAAAGCAGAGATTTCTCTCAGTATTTCTTAGATCTTCTTTATTTTAGTGTTCACTAGGCTGACTAGTCCCTCCAATCTATAGTTAGAATGTCTTTAAGTTCTCCTAACTGTTTTTTTCTAATGCTTGCCTTTTCCCCACTCAATTTATTCTCTACATTGTAGTTAGAACACCTAATTAAACATTCAACAGATATTTATTTAGTGCCTACCATGTACCAAGTACTATTACAGACCTGTGGGATATTGTAATGAACAAAACAATTTTTTTAAAAAGCTATCTTGCATTTCATAGAAGATCTTTTCAGAAGGTAATTTTGGAAATTTCCAACACCGATTTACATCTTTTACAATTACTTCCAATTTCCTTTCACTTTATGTTTAAATTTGTTAGTATGTGCTCAATATCTCTGTCAACTACCTTGTCCCAAGGTAACTATAAGAAGTTTAACTTACAAATGAGTCGTGAACTAAAAGCAGTGATCCTCAAACCATCTGTGGATTTGTTGTTTTGTTTTGTTTAATTTCCAACCTGCTATGGTCTGACACCTGTTCCTCTTGCACATGACTAGCGCCCAGGTCACGTTCCACGTGAATCCCTAGGTAAATTTTACAACACCCAAACTCACCCATACCTCGCTCAACAATGAGGCCCCTGATGAAGTAAGTGCTTGTATGTCCCAGCATTCTTAATTTGCTCTGACAATTTTTAAGTGTTTCCTCTCCAAGTCTGCACTCTTAATTTTAACACTGTCCACAGACCACACTTTGAATCCCCATACGTACTAAGTCCCTTACTAAACTGTTTTAAGGAATCTGAAGCAAATGATACGGTGATCACATTTTTTTGCTAGCCCACTGGAGCTTATGTTCGTCATGCTATCTCATAGTTTTCCTATAAGACGACCCTAGTCTTTGTGGAGACAGGAGGATAAAAGTTCTAGAAGTGCTGTTTGGCACAGTACCTGTTTAAAGAGCAAATATTTATTTTCCCTTCCCTTTTATGTTTTTCTCTTCTTTAGTCAGCTACCTCCTTAACCCAATCCCAACTCATACAAATGAAGAACAAAATTAATGTGAAAGCCCCTCAATTCTTTATCAAGTCCTTGCCAGAACAGTCCAACCACCTCAATTTCACTAGCCCTAAATAGATGAAGCCATTTTAGCATAAATCATAGTCTAATTCAACCTCAAGCTTGTGAACTGGGTGGGACTAGGAAATAGGAGCCTTCTGTCTCTGATTCCCGGGCTCAGCCCTGGGGCTGGCTTGTGCTGGACTTTCCCCAGCCCCCAGTGAGCATGTCTGCAGCCTTATATCACAGCCCTTCCAGGACCTTCGTTCAGTCGTCATCATCCTTATCCTTTCTCTGGTTTGAATACCACTAACTCTTTCTTCCCTGTGAAATAAACTCTCTTTTTCTGTGGCTTCCATGATTCCGTACTGGATCTGTTCCTCCTTCTTCTTTGCCTATTCCAATTTAGTCTTGGCTGTGGTACCCTCTCTCCTCCATTTCCAAGGGCCTTGTCCAAGAGCTTCTTCTCTCACTCCCATGAGCTCCAGGTGCTCTGATCCTCTCCTGGGAACTCCGTTATCGTGTAGGTATACTCACAACTTACACTTTTTCCTGGGTATGACACACATAATTCCAACTGCTTTCTCAATACCTTATGTGTGTATCTCACGAGCATCAAAATTCCATTTAATGTTATTTTTCAACAACCTCTTCTTCCTGCATTCCACATCAGGACACTGTCATTCATTTATCCAAGCATGGATAAATACTTCGAATCATTCTTTTAATTTTTTTTAATCCTCATCTGAGGATATGTTTATTGATTTGAGAGAGAGAGAGGAAGGGAGAGAGACAGATCAATGTGAGAGACATTGACCAGTTGCCTCCTGTTCGTGCCCTGACCGAGGATTGAACCCCAACCTGGGCATGTGCCCCAACCGGGAATTGAATCCTCATCCTTTTGGTGTATGGGATGGGAACTAACTGAGCCGCCTGGCCAGGGCTGGAATCACTCTTTACTCCTCTCTTTCCCTCATTCCTCATCTCTAACCAGTCGCCACTCATCATTCCACCACCGCTGTATTTCTCCAACCATTCTCTTTTTCTCCATCTCCACCACCTTGCTGCTGCCTCCCATCACTTCTCACCAGGGCATTCTCAGTTCTCTGAACCCTCAGATCAGCACTGTCACACCAGACTCAGAACTGCCTGCCCCAACCCTCTCTAGAGCAGCCTCCGCTCAGTTGCTACATTGTCCTATCTCTCGACAGGCACATCCAATTATTCATACTCTTGAATACTGACCTTCACAACTCTTTTACTAGCCTCTTGTAATACAATCAAAACTCCTTTCTTGTCCTGGCCAGTGTGGCTCAGTTGGTTGGTGTGTTGTCCCATAGCCGAAGGGTTGTGGGTTCAATTCCTGGTCAGGGCACATACCTAGGTTGTAGGTTCAATCCTCAGTCCAGGCACATATGACAGGCAGCCAATTGATGTTTCTCACATTGTTGTTTCTCTCCCTTCCTCTCTCTGTAAAAGCAATGAAAAAGTGTCCTTGCGTGAGGATAAAAACAAAAACAAAAAACCTCCTTTCTTTGCATGAATTACCAGAAATCACACACAGGCCTTGATTGTCTTTTGCAGACACTTCTACTTTAACAACATATCCCACAGTCCATCCTCTCAGGTTTCCTTAACATTTCTCAAGCACGCCACCATTTCCACCATTTCTCAGGCTTCTGCACCTGTGTGCATTCTGTTCTTGCCACCAGGTATGAACCAACACCCGCCCTCTGCCTTGACAGGCCACTGATCATTTAAGGTGTGGCCCACATACTTTGTCGCTTGGGGCAGCTCCTCCAAGTACAGGTCAGGGCTTCTTCCACTGCATTGCCACAGCTCTTTGTAAGGGCCTCTATGGGCAGTTCGTTCCGTGGAGTTTTTATGAACCAGATACTCAGCTATGTTCTAGGGATACAAACAAGATGGTCCTGCCATCAAGGAGCCTACCTTCAATTAGCAGAGAAATACGTATGTGTAAACAGCAAATACATTTATGTATTTTTTAAATCAGTGTTACAAAGCACAATAGGTGCTATAGGAGAAGTGTAAGCAGGATACAGTGGACAATAAAAGAGGGAGTGGTTAGTTCTACCTGTAAGAATGAAGATTAGAGGAGAGGAACTTAAGGAAAGGTATTATAAGGAAGTAACCCTTCTGGAGGGTGATGAGGAGAGGGCACTCAGGTAGGGGACTGTATGAGCCAAGTCCTAGCAGGATGGAACAGCATGTCACATTTAGGGAAAAACAAATGGGTTTCTATGGCCGATCTTCAACATCAACATCAAGAGGTCAGAAAACAAGGAGGAGGATTTACCTGACAAGAATGAGAAGCCACTGCAGGCTTTTAAACAGGAACAGACAAAATGTTCTCATTTCTATTTGTAGGGGGATCATTCTAGCAACAGTGTGCAGAAGTCAATATAATGCTTTGGGGAGGGTGTCTATATATCTCTTCTCCCTTTTAGATTTTGAGCTCCTTGATGTCAAGTATTATGTCTGATTTTTACTTTTTCAGTACCTAACACACTCATTCACCAAAAATTGAGAGAGAAGCTACATGGCACTAGTGATGGAAGTGGATCTGAGAGTCGGGAGCTGAACTCTAAGCCAGCTTCTGTCCCAGGTTGGTGAGACATGAGCAAGCCACTCTGTGCTTCAGTTTCTTCGTCTATAGAATGGCTGCTTAGTTGAGATCATCCATCAGTTCTTTTTTGCTCTAACATTCTGTAATATGATAAGGGAGGTTCCTGTTTTGAAAGTTTGCAGTTGATATCTGGTATTACAAATAACAAATCTGCCTCTAGATTACAGAGGTGAATGTCAAAAGCTTAGTGCACCATGAAGCACAAGTTGACCCAAAGGTTATATAAACCGTTCCCTGAATAGTGGGCAATGATTCTGGTTAAATCATTCACACGGTAAAAGGACGGCTTCTTCCTGATCAAGGGGTACAGAATTGTCTCCTCAAATGTTTATTCCTATTTTGAGAAAAATAAACAGAACTTAGATCATTATTATTATAAGCCTTTAAGTGATATGACAAATACATTTTGAAAACATGAGAAGCTTGAGAGAAACCTGAGTTTTATCCCCCTTATATTAGTCCTCTTTATTAGCTCAGCGGAATACACAGAACTCCATCAACTTCTCCATGTCCTTTTTATAATTCTTATACATCTTTGACATAGTAGAATATGCTCTCACATTTCTGCTTCATCAGTGAAACACTGGCCTGATTACCAGAATTTAAAATTCAGGATTTCTAGGAACAGAGCCAATTTCTACTGAAAAAATAAAAATAAAAAAGCAAGGTTTTCTCTTAGCTTTTATTCTATTTGATCTTTCTCATGCCAAGACTATAGCTTTCAACTAACTCTCTTATAAAACATCTTTTTGCTGATATGATTTTACTATCTTTTATCCAGAGAGTTTTCTTTTTAAAATTTTATTAAAGTAAATAAGTCATGAACATGGTTTTAGAAATCTAATAGTAATTCCTTTTCTTCCTAAGTTATATCATAATTTTTTAGTAAATAAACATTTAGAATTTACATAATTATGACTGTGAATTTTTTTCTGAGCTAAGCTGAATAGCATAAATATGTTCTTTTTCTTATTCAAACTTTTAAAATATTCCTAGTGCTATTAATTGACTCTTTAATTTTTTTCTTAATGTATGCAATCATTAATTCTAAATACTTTAATAGATCTGTAATATGCCTCTCAATTCTATTTTCCACATAATTAAGTACACTAGTTTTGTTTTGTTTTTTACCCAGGAGATCTCCCTGGAGCCTTCCCTTCCCATATTCCCATCTGGATTGGTTGCTTTCTAGACTTCCTATTTTTTTTTAATTAAAAAACCATTAAATTAAATTAAATTTTTTAATTAAAAGCTTCCTCCATATATTCTTCTACCATCACCTTTTTCTACTATTGGAATATAATTCTTCAAATATAATTTATTAGAGATTTTGTTTTAAACTTTAATATCACATTAGACTTTTCCTAAGAAATAACATTCATTATCTAGTATTTCGCTCAAATACATAAATTATCTAATTTTTTAATACACTATCTATTCTCACGTTGACCATATTCTCACACTAAACAATGTCTGTGGGCTCCTTTTTACTGTAAGACATAGCTGATAAATTTGGGCCAGGGCATAACCTCAAACAGTGGTTTCTAAACCAGCTACAGTAACTTGGAAGTGATTCAACTGAGCTGAGCCTTCTTTAAAACAAGACTTTAGAAGAGGAAAAGAGGGTTGTTTAGTAGCTTGGTGGACACAACAAAAAAGATAGTGGTGACACCGCCTTTCCCTTGTTCTCTCTCACACGCTGGTGCTCTGGGTGGGCGGGCGAAGCCTGTGGTGCTAGTGTCCCCTCGGGCTTTGACCGAACTGAGCGTGCACTCCGTTTTCAGTTGCTTGGCTTGCTCTTGGGGAATGAGCTAACAGGGTAGAGTTGGGTTTCACAACGTCATCTGAACAAACAAGATGTATAGCGTAGCAGTTTAGCCTCCGGAGAGGGGCTTGGCCTTCTGACAGCGCTCCTGTGCTGGAGAAGAGACAGGGCCGCCCTGCCTGGTCCGTCTGCCTGAGGCCGGTAGTCTTAAGGGGCTTATTCTCATTGGCTTATTTACCCCTAACCCCACTAACGGGATCTCATTTTCATTGGTTGCGTTGCATCTGAAATATATTTAGGGGTATAAGATTAATAGTCCTTAGGAATAAAAAAACACTGGCCGGGCCACTATGATACAATACAAAGTTCTAAAATTCACAGCAAATTTTGAACCAAAATACAACATTTGAAGCTGAAGATAAAATGTTAGCATCTCTTTTATCTCATGAAGAAAGTCAAAATAACATTCTAGGGGAAAATTCCCAATAAAAACGATGTACTTCCTTTTATCTCCAAAGTGAGATGATTATAGAAAAAAAAATTTAAATATCCTATGCAAGAAATAATTATGGGAAGGAGAAATGTTGTCATTCCAGATAAGTTTCTCTCCCCTATCCTAGACCTAGCAGAACCTGGAGAAAATACATGATAAGAGTTACTGAAATACTAAAATATCACACATTAGTACATAGTAAGTCTAAATGCTTTCCTACCCTCTTCTTTTTGCTGATTTTTCTCTAAGGGTATCAAATATGAAAAGGCTAGCTAGCCTTATATCAAACCTGGGAGAAATGAGAGGGAACGGTGCACTAACTTCAGAAAACAGCAGATGAGAAAAATAAAAAGGATTTAGGAGGGATCCAAGATGGTGGCAGATCATGTGGAAGTTACACTTACCTCCTCCCAAAACCAAATCAGAATTACAACTAAGTGACAGACCAATCAACTCGAATAAGCAGCTGAAGACTAACTGAACAGAAGTCTTACAACCAGGGATTTATAGAAGCCATGCCAAGATTGGTAAGAAGGGTGGAGACGTGACAAGGGCTCGTCCTGCACCCACATGTTGTGGCTGAGAATTGGAGGGATATCTTGGCTGCAAAGGTATCCCCCTGAAGAGTGAGTGAGGGGTCTCAACCTCATGCTGAGTTCCCCAGCTCACAGCACTGGTGCCAGGAAGAGGAGCCCACATAACATCTGGTTATAAAAATCTGGGGATTTTGTTTCCCAGGGTGAGATAGGAGGTTGCTAAAAGTCCAGGTGTCCTGTTAAAGAACCAGCACACAAAATCTAGTTCATAGGGACTCACCCTGGATTCTAGTGAAGGGACAGAGGCTCAGAGAGGTCTGGAGTCCTACAAGGAGAGATTGGGTTGTGTGGCTTTGGGAGGAGAGCTGGAGGGACAGCCACCAATGTCCCTGTGTGAGTCCCTCTCTCATGCCACCCACAGATACCATCCATCCTGAGTCAAGCACTCCCCTGGAGGAATGCAATATGGCAACCGCCTGGAGGAATGCAATAACCCCACCCTCCTGACATACTATCACCCCACCCTGCCAAACACACACCCTGTGGGAGAATCAGCTACCTGCAGCCAGCCTGGGCCTGTGTTGCAGGCTTTCTTGGAAGGCTGTCAGGGAGGCTTAGGCAAACTCCAGAGGTATTAGAAACACACAGAAAGAGAATGAGTTGGTGGCTCTGGGGCAAGGACTACTTTTCCCTGTGTACCCCAAGCAGTGCCGCCCGCCATTCCTGTGAAGAGCCCTCCCTCCACAGGGTCAAATCTTAATCTCTTTTAACCTGATGGACTCTACTGGCTCCACCTACATGACTCCCTGAGACCCCAGCCCACTGCAAAAATCCACAGGCCCCAGGCAGGTGATGGCAGGCCTTGGTGTACCCTGAGACTTTCGCTAAATTACATCAGATCAAGATCTGGTGCCAAGTTTGAATCTATCAACCTGGTGAACACCACTCACCCCTGGCGGATGCCATATGCAGGGGAGTGCTTGACTCGGGATGGATGGTATCTGTGGGTGGCATGGGAGAGGGACTCGCACAGGGACATTGGTGGCTGTCCCTCCAGCTCTCTCCCCAAAGCCACCACTCACTACCTGGTGACTCCGAATCTCCCTCATACATTTCATGTACCACCAGAGGCTCTTCCAGTGGCTGAGCTTAAAGGCAGCTAGCAGGTAGAGCCAAATCTCAAGGTATCTTGGGCATTTTGCTGACATGCCCCAGGCTCAGTCTGGTGGAAACCTACCGAAGTAGACAGCTTGGTTCCTCTGGACCCAGAACAGGCAGCCACCAACTGAGGATTGCTTTGTACCTCCTAATAGGTATCCCAAGGCCTGACACAGGCAGCATCAGGCATTGATGCACTAGAGTCCCTCTAGAGGCACCAGAACAAATAAACCCTGTGGCTGGCTTTCATCCACAAGAGCACAACCTGATTAACACAACAAGTAGCAAACCTAAAGAGAGATCTTGGCAGGCATCAGAACCTGCTGGGACAAATTCTACTTTTGGGGGTCAGCTCCTGCATAGCCGCTCATACACTGTGGTTGGGATCAATCCTCACAGTCAGCCAGCCTGAGAGCCAAAATCACCCACAGATGGGCCAACAGCAATCAAACTAACCTACAACAAGAAGGCTCACATAATCCACATAAGGGACATTTGTAGATCATCTAGCTCAAATAATCAGAGAGACTGCACCCTGAGCCTCACAGGACTTTTATTACACAAGGCCACCATACCAAGACTAGGAGACATATCATATGTACCTAATATACAGAAAAAAAAAACTAAGAGACAGCCAAAATGGGGAGACAAAGAAACATTCTCCAAATAAAAGAATTGGAAAAATGCTTGGAAAAAAGAATTAAGTAAAATAGAGGCAAGCAATATATCACATAGAGTTAAAAAACAACAGTTATAAGCTAAGGGAACTTAGTGAGAACCTCGACAAAGATATAGTAAGCATTAAAAAGTACATATAAACTACTAAAAAGAGCCAGTAAGAAATGATTATTATACTTAAAATGAGGAATACACTAAAAGGAATCAAAAGCAAATTAAATGAAGCAGGGATTAAACTACCAATTTGGAAGACAAGGTAGCAGAAAGAACCCATTCAGGGCAGCAAAAACACAAATAAATTTAAAAAAATGAAATTTTAAGAAACCTTTGGAACAACAAGAAGAATGACAACATCTCCATTTCAGGAGTACCAGAAGAAGAAGAAAGAGAACCTATTGGAAGAAATGACAGAAAACTTCCCTTACCCAGTGAAGGAAAAAGAAGTCGAGGAAGCACAGAGAGTCCTAACAAGATGGTCCCAACAATATGAACCCAAAGAAGCCCACACCAAGACACATCATAATTAAAATGTCAAAGATTACAAACAAAGAAAATCTTAAAAGCAGCAAAAAAGTAAAAAATAAAAAACATAGTTACCTATCAGGCAGCTCCTATAAGACTGTCAGCTCATTTCTCAACAGAAATACTTCAGGCTATAAGGGACTAGCACAAAATATTCAAAGTGATGGAAAGCGACCAAGAATAATCTATCCACCAAGGCTGTCATTTCAAATGGAAGGACAGATAAAGAGCTTCTGAGGAAAACACACACACCCACAACCTGAAGAAGATCACCACCACTAAACCAATATTACGAGAAATATTAAAGGGACTTCCTTAGGAAAGAGGGCAAAAAGGAAACATAAATATGAATAATAAAATAGAAATAACAATGCCTATCACTTTACATGTAAATGGCTTAAATGCTCCAATCAAAAAGATAGCTGAATGAAAAAGAAAACAAGACCCTATATGCTATCTACAAAAGACTGCCTTCAGATCAAAAGACACATGCAGACTGAAAGTAAAGAGATGGAAAAAGATATTTCATGCAAAAGAAAATGAAAAAAGCTGTAGTATCAATATTTATATAAGACAAAATAGATGTTAAAATAAAGGCTGTAATACAACACACAAAAAACACATAACATAATGATAAGGAAAAGAAATCAATCCAACAAGAGGACACAACCATTGTGAACATTTGTACTCCCAACATAGGAATACCTAAATATATAAAGTAAATATTGATGGACATAAAGGGAGATATCAACAGTAATACAGTCAACATGGGGGACTTTGACACCGGATTAATATCAATGGATAGCTCTTCCAGATATAAATCAATAAGGAAACAGAAGCCTTAAATGACATATTGAACTAGATGGATTTCATTGATATTTTTAGAGCATTTCACCCCAAAACTGCAAAATATGCATTCTTTTCAAGTGCACATGGAACATTTTCCAGAATAGGTCACAAATAAGTCTCAATAAGTTTAAGAAGATTTATATCATATCAAGCAACTTCTTCAACCACAATGATATGAAACTAGAAGTCAATTACAAGAAAAAAATGAATAACACATAAATACATATAGGCTAAGTAACATTCTACTACACAATGTATGGGATAACAATGAGATCAAGAAAAATCAAAAGATACCTTGAGACAAATAACAATAAAAAAACAATCCAAAATGTATAGGACACAGAAAAAGTGGTCCTAAGAGGGAAATTCATAGCAATACAGGCCTACCTCAAGAAACAGGAGAAAGCGCAAATAAACAATCTAAACTTAAACCTAAAGAACTAGAAAAAGAACAACAAAGTACCAAATGAGTAGAAGGAAGGAAATAATAAAGATCAGAGGAGAAATAAACAAAATAAAGTCTAAAAAAAATACAAAAGATCAAAGAAACCAAGAGCTGGTTTTTAGAAAAGATCAACAGGGCCCTAGCTGGGTAGCTCACTTGTTTTGAGTATTCTCCTAATATGCCAAGGTTGCAGGTTCGATCTCTGGTCAGGGCACACACAAGGAGCAACCAATGAATGCATAAATAAGTGGAACAATAAATTGATGTTTCTCTCTCTCTCTCTCTCTCTCTCTCTCATTCTTCTCTTTCTCTCTCCTTCTCTCCCCTTTATGTCTTTCTTCCTTCCTCTCTCTCTAAAATCAATAAATATAATTTTTTAAAAATATTTTTTAAAAAGATAAACAAGATTGATAAAATTTTAACCAGACTCATCAAGAAAAAAGACAGAGGCACCAATTAAATAAAATCAGAAATGAAAAAAAGGAAAAGTGACAACTGAAACTACAGAAATACAAAGGATTATAAGAAAATACTATGAAAAATTACATGCCAACAAATTGGACAATCTGGAAGAAATGAACCAATTCCTGGAAACATACAATCTTCCCAGGCTAAATCAAGAAAAAAAAAAAAAAAAAACAGAAAATTTGAACAGAATAATTACCATGAACAAAATTGAATCATTAATCTAAAAACTTCCAACAAACAAAAGTCCTGGACCACATGGTTTCATAGGTGAATTTTACCATTTAAAGAAAAACTAAACCTATCTTCTCAAACTATTCCAAAATATTCAAGGAAAGGCTCCCAAGCTCATTTTTCAAATCTACCATTATGATGATTCCAAAACCAGACAAGGATATTACAAAAGAATAAAACTATAGGCTAATATCCCTCGTGAACATAGATGCAAAAATCCTCAACAAACTATTACAAATTTAATTCAACAATACATTAAAATGATCATACACCATGATCAAGTTGGATTTACTCCAGAGAGGAAAGCTTGGTACAATATCTGCAAATCAAATAATGTGATATACCACTTAACTAAAGAATAAAAATCACATGATCATATCAATAGATGGAAAGCATAAGATAAAATCCAGCACCCACTTATGATAACTCAGCAAAGTGGGAATAGAGGAAGCATACCTAAACATAATTAAGGCCATGTATGACAAACCCACAGCTAACATCATACTTAATGAGAAAAAACTAAAAACTTTTTCCTTAAGATGAGGAACAAGACAAGGATTCCACCTTCACCTCTCTTGATTCAACATAGCACTGGAAGTCCTAGCCACAGCAATCAGACAAGAAGAAATAAAAGGCATCCAAATTGGAAAGGAAGAAGTAGAACTGACATTATTTTCAGATGACATGAGACTCCATAAGATCCCTAGTCTATGGCCATACTGTCCTGAACACACCCAATCTCACCAGAATGCTAAAGATTCTTAAAAAAAAAAAAAAAAAACCCTACTAAGACTGATATATGAAGTCAGTAAAGTAGCAAGTTGTGAAATAAATATTCAGAAACTAGTTGCACTGTTATACAACAATAATAAACTGCCAGAAAGAGAAACTAAGAAAACAATCCCATTGACAAACACATAAAAAATACCAAAGGATAGGTACTTTTAAAAAGGTAGTAAGGATCTATACTCCAAAAATTTTAAGAAACTGAAGAAAGAAATTGAAGAAGATACAAGTAAGTGGAAGCATTTACTGTGCTCGTGGGTAGGAAGAAGTAACATCATTAAAAAGTTCATACTACCCAAAGCAATCTATAGATTCAACACAATTCTTATCAAAATACCAATGACACTTTTTGTAGAACTAGAACAAATACTCCAAATATATATATGGAAATATGAAAGACCTCAAAATGTAACAGGGTGCAGCCAAGAGGGGGGCCCCAAAAAGGGAGTTGGAATGGGGCCCAGAACTCAGGGTGTCCAGGAAATATTAGAGGGACATATAAGATGTCCTCACCCCTTCCCCCACAGGTATGAGTTGGGGGAAGGGACAAATGGAGCAGGGCCATTGAGTTGTTTTGCATAGCAATGATTTTGCAGATAACCCCCAGAATGGTCATTTAACATATCTATAACCTTTAACTGGTTTCATAGATATGTTAAACAGCTGTGGCCATGCTCTGAGGGGAGGGGATGGAAAGGACTTCCCCAAGGACGTGACTGGGGGAGGAACCCTAAGTTAAAGCACCTGTGTGGGAGCTTGGAGAAGATTGGCTCCAGAAAATGGGACACACCTGCCCAGACTCGTGATGGCATCCCAATAACCTTGGAAACGTACAGGAATGCTGGCAGGTGTAACCGATTGTAGGAGGAGTCGGAAATGGGGCTGCAGAGGAGGATTGGCGTGGGGATTTAAACCCAGGCGTGGCAGCCATTTGGGGGGAGATCGGTTTCACGGGAGAGATCCATGCGGTTTCACCAGAGAGCAGGACCCGCGGCTCCATGAGGGGAGATCCATGCGGTTTCACCAGAGAGCAGGACCCGCAGCTCCATGAGGGAAAAATCACCATGTGGCTTTAGCAGAGAATTGCCACTAGGCTTTGCCCGAGTGGAGACCCTCTCGCAGCTTTGCCAGAGGGAGAGATTCCAT
>PVKU01001744.1:212095-274125 GCA_004027475.1 Anoura caudifer
AGGGAGAGCCACGAGGCTTTGCCACAGTGGGGACCCCTTCCCCACAGCGTTGGTAGAAGAAGGACCACGCGGCTTTGGGGTGCTTCCTTTGGCTGCGTGGCCTGGGAGCAAGAGAGACTGCCTGGAAGAAGGGTGAAAGAACTCTTGCCAGTGGGCCATGAGAAGGTGCCACATGGCTTCAGATTAACCAGAGATCCTGACTGGACGACGACACAGCTGACGGTGTCAAGAGCCTGGATCCCAGACGTTTGCTTCTCTTCCTTGTAATTATGGTACCCTGACTTAGGGCAGAGGGAGATAGGAAGCACTGTGGGTGTCTGGGTATCCTAAAGGACTTTGATATATTAATGGAGACATTAGGTTGCTACTTTGACTCTGTATAACATTAATAAACATTTCCGTTCCTTTTCACAAATCTCTGGCTTTGAGAGATATCTTTTCATAAGGCGGCGGACAATAACGGACCCTTTCTGTTGCTCAGTAACAGTTTTGGGGGCTCGTCCGGGATCCTAATTGCCCGTGGAAGACTGACCCCTCAGGTTCGAGAAAGTGAGACTTTGGAAGTGTTTTGCCAGTCTCAAGAACCCACTGTTTTGCTCTGTAACAAAAATAGCCACAGCAATCTTGAGAGAGAAAAACAAAGTCAGAATTACCATGCTACCTGATATCAAACTATTTTACAAGGCTATAGTAATCAAAACAGTACGATCTTGGAATAAAAGCAGACATATAGAGTAATGGAAGAAAATGGAGAGCCTGGAAATAAACCCATGCCCTTATAGTCAATTAACATATGACCAAGGAGGCAAGAACATACAATGGAGTAAAGACAGTCTGTTCAATAAGTGGTGTTGGGAAATTGGACGGATTTTGGACAGATGTGCAAAAAAAGGAAACTAAACTACCTTCTTATGCCATACACAAGAATAAACTCAAAATGGATTGCAGACTTGAATGTAAGTCTTGAAACCATAAAACTCCTAGAAGAAAACACAGGCATCAAAATCTCTGACATTGCTTTTAGCAATATTTTTTCCTGATATATCTCTTAGGGCAAGGATAATAGAAAAAAATTTTAAAAAAAGAAACTACATCAAACTAGAAAGTTTTTGCACAGCAAAGAAAACCATGGGGAAAAAAAATGAAAAGACAGCCTTGTCTAGTGTAGCTCAGTGGACTGAGAGCAGACTGCAAATCAAAGCGTCGCCAGTTCAATTCCCAGTCAGGGCACATGCCTGGATTTCAAGCCAGGTCCCCAGCATGGGGTGTGCAAGAGGCAACCACACATTGATGTTTCTTTCCCTCTCTTTCTCTTTCCCTTCCCCTCTGTCTAAAAATAAATAAATAAAATCTTTAAAAATATATATAAAATGTATTGCTAAAAAAAATTAAAAGATGACTTACTAAATGGGGAAGTTATTAATCAATGATACATCTAGTTAGGGATTAATATCCAAATCTATGAAGAACTCATACAACTCAACACCACAAAAATCCCATTAAGAAATGGGCAGAGAGAGGAGGGAATTTCAGGGGGAAAGGGGAAGGGTTTGGAGCAACAAGCATAAAAGACACATGGATAAAAACTAGAGGGGGTGGAAATGGGAGGGAGGTAGGGAGGGCTGAGGCGGTGGGCTGCAATGGGAGTAAAAGACAGAAAACTGTACAAGAAAAACAATTAAAATAAAAAATTAAAATAAAAAAAGAAATCCCAATTTAAAAACAACAACAAAAAAAAAAATGGGCAGAGGACCTGCACAGACATTTCTCCAGAGAGGACATACAGATAGCCAATAGACATATGAAAATGTCACTAAACATCAGAGACACAAAACCTTAATAAATATCACCTCACACCTGTCAGAATATCAGAACAGCTATCATAAATAACCCAACAAACAACAAGTGTTGGCAAGGATGAGGAGAAAAGGGAACTCTTGCACACTGTGGGTGGGAGTACAGATTGGTACAGCCACTATGGAAAACAGTATGGAGTTTCCTCAAACAATAAAAAATGGAACAGCCTTGTGACCCAGCAATTCCACTTCTGAATATATATTTGAGGAAACCCAAAACACTAATTCAAAAGCATATATGCACTCCTATGTTCATTGAAACATTATTTGCAACAGCCAAGATAAGGAAGCAACTCAAGGGCCCATCAAGAGACGAGCGGATAAAAATGCTGTGGTACACATATACAGTGGAATGTTACTCAGTCATAAAAATGATATCTACCATTTGCAACAGCATGGATGGTCCTAGAGGTTATTATGCTAAGTGAAATAAATTAGACAGAGAAAGACAAATACCATATGATTTCGCTCAAATGTGGACTCTAAAGAGAAAAATAAATGAAAAACACAATTGAAACAGACTCATAGATAGAGATCAGACTGATGGTTGCCCGAGGCGAGGTAGAGTGGGAAGCTGGGTGGAAAAGTTGAAGGAATTAAGGAGTATAAATTGGTATTCACAAAACAGTCATGGGGATGTAAAGTACAGCACAGCTAACACAGTCAGTAAAGTCACCATAACTATGGGCAGTACCAGGTGGATACTAGAAATAAGGGGGAACCACTTTGTAAAGTATATGCTTGTCCAACTACTATGCTATATGCCTGAAACTGATACCAAATAATATTGAATATAAACTGTAATTTCAAAAAAATAAATAAATACAGTTTCATTAAGATCTTCTGTCATCAAATTAAATTAGGTAGATAGATGATTGATAGATAGATAGATAGATAGATAGATAAGGAGGTCATTTGGTTATAAGATTTAGGATCTGGGATTCCATTCACACTTTTCTAAGGCAGTCAAATAAATCATTGGTTAAACAGGGGTTATATGAAAAATTATATAATTGTTTCTCTGAGTATTTATATACCATTCTAATATACTATTAAGGAATCACAATACCATATTTTTAGAATATGCATTTTAGATCTTCACTTTGTTTTATAAATGAAGAATTCACATCTTATTAGAAAAAAGGGGAGCTAAGCATGTGATCTTCAAACTCCTAGCCCACTTTACTGTTTTATCAGATAATGCAGTTCATTTTATTCTTTTAATTTATTTTTAGAGAGAGGGGAGGGAAAGAGAAAGAGAGGGAGAGACACATCGATGTGTGAGAGAAACATCAGTTGGTTGCCTCTCACACACCCCCAGTGGGGGACAGGACCTGGCTGCAACCCACGCACATGACTGGGAATCAAACTGGCAACCCTTTGGTTCGCAGGACAGCAGTCAATCCACTGAGCCATACCAGCCAGAACAAACGATGCATTTTAATTCAAGCTGAAGAAAATAGAATGTATGGAATTAGAATATTAAACTTTGCATAAAGTAGAAAAAAGGAAGAAAAATGAAATGTACCTTTTGCTATCTAGGAAGATTTTAATGCATACAAATAAAAAAACATTATGACCTGATGGAAAATTAATTCCGTTAGTATGTAGGTTGCTTTCACTACTGGCAGGGGATACCTCTTAAAAACAGGTCCTGGAAGGCCGGCCCTGCTTACGTAAGA
Source organism: Anoura caudifer (assembly GCA_004027475.1). NCBI lineage: Eukaryota > Metazoa > Chordata > Mammalia > Chiroptera > Phyllostomidae > Anoura > Anoura caudifer. Next base: position 215,634 of record PVKU01001744.1, read on the forward strand.
ATCGCCCTATACCATTTATCTTCACCAAAGTAACTGCACTTACTGTTTCTTAAAAGGTTACTACTACCTCTTGTGGAAAAGAGGGCAGAAAAAGATGATTTCATAAACAAGCTTGTCACTGTGTTCTAGAAATAAAGTTAACAAATTTCAACGGGTAATAAACAAGTACTAAGCATTTAAACATCTAAGGGTGGTTTTCACAAACCCTTTCCTTGGAGATACGGACTTAGTGAAGTCTGCAGAGCCAATGCAGAATGGTGACTGCTAGTACGGCCCCGGAGTCACATTGTCTGCTGTGCATCCTGACTCTATCACTTTCCAGTCATGAGATCTTGAACAAGTTACTTACTCTGTGTGCCTCAATGACCTGACCTGTAAGATACAAACACTAATAATACTTACCTCAGAGTCTTGTGAAGTTTGAATGAGTTAATATATGTGAAGTGACTAGAAAAGTGCCTGGCACAGAGTAAGCACTTAATCAACATTAAGATTGAATTACACTGATTAAAATTCTCCATCGCAACGAATGGCTTCAGTTTTTAATGGGGCATAGGACTGAGGCTGAAATAATATAGACCACAGATCTAGAAACTTTAAAAAGTGGATCCTAAAATCTGTCTCCTGGAATCCTTGTTTACAGTAGAGGAGAAATTGAAATCTTTTCAGCTAGAACCTGTAACTATAAATATATAACCGAAATTAAATACAGTTAAAAAAGTGAACTTTTATCTTGGCTCTTCCTCTTGTTTATTCCCCTACTCTTTTCCCTTTTTCTACTGGTTTAACATTTTTCTCAATTAATGTAATTTGAGTTCCAGTTAGAGTAAAGTCACTGGGCTAGATTCTGTGTAGGTGTCAACCACATATGTGTTTCAGAGTTAAATAGACAACTACAGAGATCTTACAAACATGTACAACATTGTTACTAGGGAAAACACATTCCACAACAGCAAATAATTGTTTGAGTACTCATCTCCATTCTATGTAATAAGTCGAGGGCCTAGGGCTATTGATGATACCATCTGTGTTTCTTCAATTCTCTTTGGCTAATTAAGACAAATTCTCTTGCCTGGGAGAACAGGGGCGATTCGTGTAGGCCTCTTTGCAGGCTGAGTGAAATAGGGCACATGCTCTAAGCAAAGTTCATTGCCAGGTTGCCCTTATGAGTTAAGTGGTTACCAAATGTTGTGTCTCAAAGAGTTATGGGTAGGGATGATCTCTCCAGAGTATCTGTACACTAATCTCTGCTCTCGTAGTGATTTGAAACACTTACACCCTGCTGGGGTTTCCCCACTGTGATTCACGGTTTAGCCATGTAATAAAGAGGTTATGGATCCTGCACTCTCCCTGATTTGCTGCTGCTTCTACTGAGTGATTTGAAATCTACTTGTTTCAGATGATTGTCAAGCCCAGGAATGTAGGCGTGCTGTTGCTGTTAAAACTGAAAATCAAAAGCCCTTCCCCCCACTATCGTAACTGTATACCTAGAAGTTACTTATAAGAAAATATAAAATAATTTGTTTGTCAAATATAAAACAAATAACAATACCAAGTTGAGCATAGAAAATAAACACAAATTCCAGTTACAATATAGGGATTGTGTCAGCCAGACCGTGCTGTCCCCAACCTGATTTGGTTGCCCAAGCTGATGTCTGCCTCTTGCAGACCTAGCCCTGGTCAATCTCTGTGCCAGTGGGAGCCAGATGTCATTCCAATTCTTTCTCCAGAAGAAAGAGGAAAAATCAGGAAATAGTTTATTTAGAGCTCAATATACAGCCCTTAGCCCAGTGCTGGCACAGGGCCTGGCCTATAAAAAACACTCAGTAAATATTGATCCAAAAAACAAATAGGCTGCCACCCTCCCATAGAGCGTATCTGATGTGACTTGGGATGGGTTTAGCCTCTTGAAGCTTCTTATATGCATTAATCTTCAATTTCCCTATCTGCCTTTCACCATGTACAGCTGACCATCCCAGATGGCCCTTCTGAACCAGTCATCTGCACCTGGTTTCCCTTCCAAAACCTCTGGGAGGGTCACAGGATAGTTTGCAACACCCGCTGATGAGCTGGAGTGAGATGGAAAGTGGAGTGAGCCAAACCTTCTCACTTGGATCCAATGATTCCTTTTTGCTAAGCCAAGGCCCATTTCCAGGGTTTCTTGTATTGCCCAGGAACTTCATCATTAACAACCCCGAATCCTAATATGAGAATCCCCTCTCCCTAAGGCTTTGCACTGCTTTCTTACTCATTCCTTGGACTCGCCCATCAAAATCTTCTCTATGTTACGACTCAACTTTGTCTCTTTTTGCCAAAGGTATTTTACTTTCATCTGTTTTGCAATTAAATCCAAGTATGAAATGTACATTGATGTATTTTTACCACAGCTTTTCTCAATGCTCCAGAGACTTGAATTTACTTGGTCTATTTTGTTATTGATTTTCAACCAGCCAATCTTCTCTTTCTGAAAGAAATTGAAGTTACCTTCTTCTTAGAAGAAATCTACCTTTCTCCATTTGATTTTTACAGGCTACTTCTAGCAGCGTGTTGAATTCTGTCTCCCATAATTCTAATCAGTTTTCGTAGTTCCTTTCCTTTCCATTTCTTTCTTTCTGTTCCCATTTCTACCACATCAATCAAGGCTTTGATGGCTCTTACTTCAGTTATAGCAATCCTCCTACATGGCCTTCTTACTTCTTACACCAGTTCACACTGGCCTCAGCCCTAAGGGGCCTAAGGCAGGTTGCTTTTGTTCCAATCCTGGTTTCCTCATCTGTCTAATAGGCATATTATAGCACATGCCCTGTAGGGTTATGATAAATTTAAGAAATGTCCTAGATTCCCCCAGGCTATAAATCAAGATGCTCATTTAAAATATTAGTTGCTTTCATCCTTTCCCAAATACTTTGAGAAACCCACAAAAGGGATGACCTCAATGAATATTGAATACTCTGTGCCAGTCACTGATCTGGGCTCTGGGGACACAACAGTAAACACAAAGACCCGGACTCAGCCCTCATGCCAATAGGTGCTATGGAGAGAAAGGTGGGGTGAGGAAGAGGGGGAGTTCAGTTTTATACTATACAGGATGGTCTTATGGAAAAGGTGTTGTTTGAGCAGAGACACCAGTGGGCAGACCTTATCTGTGTTCCTGAATCAGCTATACCGTCATTCATTGTCACAATTAGCTTACCTGGACACCTGATGCGGGCTCTGATGCCAGCACCACGGTGAGCCTGAAGCCCACCCCCGTGCCTCGTTCAGACTCCTGCATTGTTCCCCTGGTCAACAATGCTTTTGAAAAAGAGGAAGTGAGAGAGTCCATTTTTCAACATTAATACTCAAGGTAAAGTGTTACTGGACTGATGTCAGCTACCGTTACCTTGCTACAAGTTAGACAAAAACTCTTTCTACCACCACAGCTGGCCCTGTGGTGCCAGTTTTGTGGGAAATTTAGAGCTGAATAGCTCCCATGATGCCTGTCAGCATCTTCTTTCAAAGTATGGAAGGCAGAACTCTCTTCCTGGGTGCTACACCCAGTTAGCCACCCACCAACAGGCCCTAGGGCATTGCAGAGTTTCATGAAATGGTTCTTTCTATTACACAGAGGCTCTTCTTTGTCTTCTTCCAGGAAAACACATACAGGGAAGCTGAGTAAGGCCCTGCCCCATGACAGCCAGACTGACCATGGCCTTCCAGGACTAAAGCCCAGCTTACCATCTCAGACTTCTTCCTCAACAAGTTCTGCACTCCCTGGGGGTCCCACTATAGAGGTAGCAAACTGCCTACCTCTAACTCTCCCCAGATGTAGCTACCCATGACTACAACCCTACTGAAGCCAGGATTTGAGTTTCCCCCAAGCAAACTTCTCAGCCCCCTTGCAAATCAAGGGGTGTCAATCATTGCTTGAGGGGAAGGGACATTGTCTTGCTCTGCATCACAGACATAGCTGCCTTAATTCTGGCTCATCTTGGCCTTTGTATCACACAGGGACTAGAAATACTGTTTATAAAGTGACTAACATGATTCTTCTATGGAGTAGGTGCTCAAAAATTAGTAACTATCATAATTATGTGGGTAACTGAATTGTGGGAAGTTATAAATTTATTCTTTAATTTTTTTAAGAGTTATGTATCACATAATCAGAAGCAAATTCTTAAAATTAAAAACAAAACAACTCTTTACATGTAGCTGTTTTCTTCCCTTCCTTTTCACCTAAACTTCTCAGAAGAATAGTCTTATACTCACTCTTTCCACTTCCTCAACTTGCTTCTATCTGGTTTCTGCCCCAACCATCCCTCTAAAATTGCCCTCACTGAAGTCACCAACTATTTCTTATGCCATTCCCTCAGGAATATGTTGGTGGGCTGGGAAGGGAAGGTACCCTCAGGTAAGTGATAGCTTGGAGCAGAGTAAATTTGAGTAGAAGCAAGGGAGCAAGGGGGCAAGGAGGGAGGCCATTTCATCCAAGCTAAAAGCATGATCCAAGACCAAAGCTGAATCGAAACACTCACCTTGCCCAAAAGTCAAGCAGTCTAATGAGAAGTCAACTCACCTAAGTAGAAGAGGGAATCCAGAAACAAGTCAACTTCAAACAGGTCATGAGCTTACAATTCAAGGTAGTCCCAGAAGGAAGACTACAAGGAGATGGCAGGCCAAGAAGAATTCCAAACTCAGCAAGTTACCAGCTGCATTTGGCTGGGCTTTCCTGGGTCTGTCTGATGAAAAGTCCTAACCTACAAAGTCACTTTTCAGAGATGAGCGATGGGCTCCCAGGAGCACTCCTATACTGGATATGTCAACAAAGTGCCTGCCACACCCAACTTCCTCTTCAAGATGAAACTGCCCCACCCACAGCCCCCTGTTCTGAGAAGCAGAGGCAGGTTGTTCTTTACCCAGGGATGGCTCCTGATTGGACCAAGGATTGGCCTTTGGCATGAAGTCTGCCCCTCCAAAACCCAGGGCATAAATGGAAAAGATAGGTTCAATCAGATTTAAAAGATGAAGTCAATGAGATTCACTCCTCTGGGATTTGGACTGAGAGACATAGAGATGGCGAGGTAGTTTGCCATGAAAACTGAAGTTGAAAGGGTGCTGTACAAAGGAGTAGGGGCCATGGAGCACCATGGTTATACAAACTAAAGCCACGAGGAAGCAGAGCAGTGTGATAAGAAAGCAGAATTTACAAATAAGCAATTACGTAGAAGAGAAAATACATGAAGAGTAAACAGAATTTGTTAGTTGAAATAGGATAGGAAAAAGCAAACCTGCAAAGAGTAGCTAAGACATGGTGTACCACTCTTACAAATATTCTGTCATCTGGATCTACTAAAAGCAACTTGCCTGTCATCCAGATTTGCTATAGCTCCTGTCTCTTTATCAGGCCAAACCCACCTTCCTGGGCTCCCTTGCTAATGTTTGTTGGGGGAATGTTTGCTAACTAGTGAGGCATGTTTGTAGGTGTTTGGGATCCATCACTGAACAAAACAGGAAAGTAGTTACAACAAATTCCTAATTCCTCCGGGTAGGGTCTCTGTTTCAAAGGCTCAAATTAGAATGTGACTTTACTCTTTCCCATGGTCCCTTTGGTGAGGTCAGCCATTGTGTCATAATGAGTCGGCTCTCTCTTGGGAACACAATTTGTGTTTATCCCCCCTCGTCACTGGAGTGATGGTTGGAAAAGCTAAAAGTTTGGACACAGAGGAAGTTAGCTGACGTATGACAGTGGCAGTAGAGTGGCTGGATGCCCAGGCTTTAAATCAACTGAGGTTCAAAATCTGGCTCTACTATTTACTCATTACTGATCTTTGGTGAATCAGTTTTCTCAGCTACTATGTGGAGGTTAAATAATATCCTTATTGCACTGTTGTAGGATTAAGTGAGAAAATATATGCAAAGCATTTAGCACATAGCAAGGTCCTAATAAATGATAGCAGTTGTTGCTGGTGGTACAATTATCAACAATCTTCTACCTTTCACATTTGATTGTGCTAGGGGGACAATTAGATGGCATCGTGAACTCAAACCTTCTCTCTATACCAGAACATGGTACATTCATCAAAATTCTTTCAAGCTGGTGCATATCTTCCCTAGCTGCAGAAGTATCAATAGTGCTGGGAAGAAGCGGTGCAAGAAAATGTAAGGATGAAAAAAACCCATTGTTGCAAAAGAAGCAGCTCTGGAAGGTGGGAAACAACAAATTCTGAAAGCAAAATCTATGGCAGCAACACTAGCCAGAGAAGCCAGCTGTGTGGGAGAGGTAAAAGAATGCAGGTATTCCTTAAGCACTACCCTCATCCATCCAGAGCTAGTGAGCAGGTAGACGCGGACTTGATCTGTCCAAAGGCTCTGGTTGGAAAGCAGTGCTTTGACAGACCATGGAAGAAGGAACTCTCATTTATCCATTAGGGTTCAAGTGACTGGAATAGATAGAGGAGAGAAGCAGGGAGGGAAGCATGCCATCTTTATGAAGCTGTCACTACCAGGACAGTCATGACTGGGCAAGAAGGCAGGCAGAGATAGAAGTCCCATAGACGCAGTGCTGGAGGCGTATGCTGATCAGGAGTCATAGCTGCTCTCCAGGAAGCCCAGGTCATCTTTGCTTGAGGTCCGAGTGTCATGAGAGTGTACCAGAACACTTACAAGATGGTCACAGACTGTGTTTTGGTAAAACAGACAGCTGACTGAGCTGATGCTGCATCTGGCGGGATGCACACCACCCTGCTCACAGAAAGGCTTTCCTGGTATTTTACACCCCTCTGAGTTGCTCGCAAGAGGTCCTGGATCTGGATGAGGCCCACGTATAGGTATCTGGAAGATGACTGTGGTACTCAAGTCAGAGTCTCCCGGGGGAGAGTCTCTCCACTGCCCCTTGGGACCCAGGCTTACAATATAAGCCATTGCTCTGTGGTCCTGTTGCCAGGTGTGCAGCTGATGGGGCACTGAGGCAAATGAGATCAGGTGAGCCACCTCATAGCATGAGCTGAGCTTCCAGGTTTGTTCTGGCTGCTCCAGGCCACTGAAGACTGAGCTCACCATCAGGCCTTAGACCCTCTAGGCCTTGAAGACATCCTGATAGCAATCCATTCTCCTTCCTAAATAGGGATAATGGAGGACAGGGCAGGTCTCCTCCTCGGTCAGGGTGGTCCCTCCAGTGTTGCCAGCATCAGTCCCAACAGTGTAGAGTTGAACCTAATTTGGCGCAGGCTGCCTAGAATTGGCAAACAGGTTAATAGGACATACTCTGGAGCTGGACTGCCCACATCCAATTCTCAGCTTGTACATCTTAGCAAGTTTTTTTACCTGTGTGAATTTAGAGGAATTACTTTATCTCTCTGTTTCCTCCTCTATAAAACAGTGATAATAACAGCATATATCTCATAGGATTATTAGGAGCGTTCAATTTGTTATGATAGGTAAAGCCCTTAAAAGAGCGCCTGGCACACAGTAAGTTCCTGCTAATGCTATAATGGAGCAGAAATGAAGGGAGTCTTGAGTTGCTTGAAAAATGGTGTCAACCTCAGCACATCAGGCCAACTTCCTTCTCTTTTTTAGGAGGTCAGGAGGTCATTACTAGGTCAGTTCCACAGAAAGTAACAAATTGCTATCAAGCATATCTTGGAATGTCTAGGTGTCCTCAAGTGACCAGGGGGGTCTCTCAATCTAGAATTATGGACACCCAGCTACAATGAACTTGGTCCAAAAATGCCACGAATTTCCGGAGACTGTGTTGAAGGTGCTGATGCTTCAGGAAACCCAGGACTGCTGGACTAGAGGATGACCGGAAGCATAGTTGGACAAGGTATGTGTGGAGATATTTAAAGGTTTATTAGGATATAGTCAAAAAAGCACAAAAACCAGGACAAGGAGCATCGTGGCCTCTAAAAATTATCTAGGCACTTTTAGAAAGTAATCTTTTACTCTTTATCTTCCAAATGCAGCTAGTGAAAGGCAAACAAGGTTATAGGAACTGAGAATGTCTAATTTCATGTATACCCAGAGCTGGCCGAGGAGGACCATGAGGGGACCAGACAGATCAGGACCCCAGGAGTCCTAGCAGAGGCCCCAGTTCTTGGCTTTTCTCCTTCACAAAGTGTCCCAATGCCTTTTTGAGAGAAATGGAGGCCCAGTAGATCCCAAGGTCTATGGATTCCTATCTCGGGGTATGGGGGTTGCCAGATAAAATACAGGCCACCCGGTTGAATTTGAATTTTAGGTGAACACTGAAAAATTTTTTAGGGTAAGCGTATCCCAAATGTTGTGTGGCACATACTTATACTAAAAAGGTATTTGTTGTTTATCTGAAATTCAAACTTAACTTGGTTTTTCTGAGTGTTTATTTCATAGATCTGGCAACCCTCGCTGGGTGGGGTGTAGTCATGGAAGGGTGGTGGATACGCGCAGCCCCCAGCTGAATGCAAACAGCAGAGATGCTGGAGGATTCTGATGCCCTCACCTTAGCGTTCAGTTCAAGTCGCTGGGAGTGAAGCAGGTCTAGACGCTTACCTACTCTAATGCTGTAGTTGGCTACTCTATGGACATCAAAGACTCTTGCCAGTTAGTCACGGCTGTAAGAAGGTCCTGGTGGTGTCCATAGTGTGGCCTTTCAGGTTGTAGTTGGACAATAGCATTCTGATTTTTCCATACATGAGAGTTGCTACTTCATAAGTAGTTTATCTCCATAAATCACTTAAGCTGGCTGAATTAAGAAGCATGGCCACTGGGAGGGCCACCTGAAGACAGAGATCCTGCTCTGGCAACAGGCATTGCAAGGTTTGGCAAGGTCTGAGCAGTAACTTGTGACCTCAAAGCCAGAAGCCCATTGTCAGTAATTTGCCACATCTACGGAGTAGATACAGCAGCCACCATCTGAAACCACACTCTTTATTTCCCTTCTGAAAGCTGAGTTGCTGAGAATTAGCAGGAGACACAGCCTTGTGGACTGAGGGACAGTGTCTGACCTCACTCCCTCAAGTAGGAGGAGGTGGTAACCAAACAGTAGGGATGTGGTGTAAGACTGGGTTTCCTAAGCTGAGAGAGCAGTCCAGAACCTCAGACATGCACACACAAGCAGAGCCAAAAGCCAGGTCACAAAGGCCTACCTAACCAGGTCAAAACATGAAGGTGGCCTCTAGAGGCAGAGTTCAATGAGCATGAACCAGCAACAGGTCAATGTTTCCCAAGGCAGCACTTGACTGGCCATCTGTGGTTCATGTCTTACCGCTGGGGTTCTGAGTGGGGAATATGGCTGGTTACAGATGCTTCTGTGAGGTTAGAGGAATTGTCAGGGACTAGGCCTACCTGTCACCCCAAATGGACACTTCCCAGCCCTGCTCTTTGAGTTTTCTGCTATCTCGGACTCTGTTAGACACTCTCTTTTCGTTGTTACTCTCTGCACACTTGGCTTTTGAGCCTTTGTACTCTTCTGGTTTTCTCCTAACTGCTCTTTTTCTGTCTTCTCCAAGGGCTTTTCATCTTCCTGATTCTTATATATTTATATTCCTCAGGGTTCTGCCCTTGACCACCTGCTCTTACCTTCTCTCTATTTCCATGGTGCCTGGATGTTCTCTTTTGCTGTCATGATTCCAAATAAAAACATATTTGATTGAAATGTGGGTTGTGGAGGCAAAGGACTTGGGTCTTTTTATAATTTTTAGTGGGACTTGGGTGAAGTTTTGTTTTGTTTTAAGCTTCTTTAGATTTCATAGCCTTATCTATACAATGAGGATAAATAATACCAAGTAGCTTGTAGGACTGTTATGAACATCAAATAATGTATGTAAATTGTTTTGCACAATGCCTGACATAGTAAGCGCTCAATAAACGTAATCATAATGCTATTACTTATTGCTTGTTATATGCTGATGAATCTCTTTGTTTCTAGCTCGTAACTCACTTGGGAACCATATTCATATATGCATCTGTCTACTGTCTGTTTCTACGTGGATGTTCCAAAGACAGCTCATGTTCATTGGGTCGAAAATAAGACTGGTCCTTTCTCATTCTCAACCTCCTCTTCCTTCTTTACTCTCCACCTCAACTACTGGCACTATCATTCATCAGTCACCCAAGCTAGAGTCTTAGAAGTCACCCTTGACTCTGCCTTTTCCTACACACTTGCTATCTGCCTCTGCTCTTCAGCAACTCAATCGTTAGAATGTGATGGCTTTACCCCTTCAGCTCTTTCACTTTATGCTTTTCCCCTGTTTATTGATAAAAATCTCTTGACAAGGCAGTGATTCAAGGCCAAGGCCCTGGCTCTGATGAAGTTCATAACTTTGGAGGCGAAGATGAACTCCTGTGGTAGACTATATCATTGTTGGGAATACTCACTGCCCTTGCATATGGAGCCTTTAGGAGAAATATACCTACATCTCTGCCCCATTGATATCAGCTTGGCCAATGGAATGTGAGCATATCTGACATTTGAATGTGAGCAGATCTAACCAGTTATGAGCAGTTCTGAGTAGAAGCTGACCGGACTAAGAGATACCAATGATTCATAGAGTTGCATGCTGAAAGGAAATGGCATTGCTGTGAGTTTATTTATGACCTACATCAACATGTTGGAAGAAATGTCAGCAGTCTGAAGGGTGGTAACATAATGTGAAAGAAAAACAGCTTCAGTTTTCTAACTCCACCACAAGGCCCAAATCAGTCAGACCATTTCCAGGGCACATTTCTTTGCTTGGCAACAACAGTAACAATAACAATAGGTAATAACAAATGATCACGTATAGTGAGCTGTGTTAACATCAGTAGAGGTTAAACAGCACATTACTTTGCAGCTCCATGTGACAAATCTGTATATTTACAAGGCTCTCCAAGAGCCTAAAATATTCTTGACTCAACACTAAATACTCAGTACGTAATATTAAAGCAGTTTCTAAACCTAGTGTATGGACACGTAAGGCCAGATCATTCCTTTTCATGGGAACTGCCTTGTGCTTTGGAGGATGTTTAGCAGCATCCCTGGCCTTACCCATTAGATGCCAGTAGCACTCCCATAGTTGTGACAACCAAAAAATGTCTCCAGCCATTTTTGCCAGGTGTCCCTGAAGGTATCTTCCTGCTCTCTAGTGGTAGGAGATGAAAAACTGGGAGGCACAAAACTCAAGATAATTGAGTGCACAGGCCTTTTGGTTTATCTTAGTTCAGATAGTTAGCTCTTCACTTTGTTTATGTCAAGTCAACTCTGCCCCCATTCCTAGTAACAAGTTTTGATTGAGGATCTCTTATGGACTGTAAACATAATTTGCATAGTAAGTAGAATATGGAGATTAAGCATTTGGCTTTGTTGTTATTTGTTTGCTGTGTGACCTGAGGTAAGTTTCTTTACCTCTCTGCCTTTGCTTCCTCATCTGTAAAATGAAATAGCATGGCGTATATGAAATAACATAGACTTGTGAGAATTCAAGGAGTCAATGGTGGTAAGATGTTTAGAACTGAGCCTGGGGTATGGAAAAACAGTCAATAAATGTTTACTCTTATTCTTAACCTTGACAACAACCCTGCAACTTAAACAATGTTATCTTCATTTTATATATGTGGAAGCAAATATTTAGGGAAATCCAGTCCAAATCAGACAGCTGCTAAGTTACTTGGCCGGCAACAAGAGGAATCACCATTCAAACTGCAGGACCGAAGCGTTTCTCACCACACCCCAGACTGGATGAAGACAGGTTAAACCTGGGAGGAAGAGCTCTCTTTCAGGGATAAAACTGGAACTCATCCACTTGGCTGGTTGTCTGCATGGAGTAATGGAAGGACCCACTGAACAGAGGTAGAAAACAGCCTCTACTACTGACTAGTTGGGAGAAGTTGGGCCAGTCACTCGCAGATCCTGAGGCTGTTTACTCATCTGCAAAATGGACACAAAAACACCTGCTCTGTGTTCTTCATGGTTGGTGGTCAGAGCGATGTGAAAAAAAGTGCAGCAGAGCTCTCGACAAATACAAGGTCTGAAAGTACTGCTCTCGCAGCTTTGTTTTGATGGGTAGGCATGCCTAAGACCTCTTCTTCCCTTGGTCACATCATTCATGAGGCCCCACGTGCACACACGGGCACCGGCTGGACGATCTGGGAGGTGACCCCAACATGGAGGCAGCAGCTGCTGCTTATCTGTAGTTAGTCAGCCACCCAGACAGATGAGGTGTCCGTGGTGACCTTCCTGCCTCAGTGACTGTGGGAACTCGGGGCTTCCCAAGGCCAGGGGCTGGGAACGTAAACAAAATGGCCCCTGCTGAAGCTCCGGCCTCACCTCCTTGCTCTGGCAGCCCTGACCTAGAAGAAGGCTCAAGAGTCATCCAGACACCAGTGGTCGCTGAGGGTGCAAGGGAAAAGAGCTAGGGTTCTGGGGTGCCAGGGTTGCTCTACCTCCTGGCACACTTCTGATTCCCACCAGAGATGGATGCTTCCTGCTGAAAGTCCCACCACCTTTGCTGTCAACATGGCAGAGTCAGAAATCTATCACCCTGATGGAAACTCCTTCTTGGCCTGTCCCTCAGCAAGTTTATCACTGTGTTCTGTAGACTGCTTCCTGGTTAGTCATCTGTAAAGAGCAGGGAGGTCCAGCCTCTTTCTAGCAAAAGGCAGCAAACAAGAGGCAGTCTGGCAGAAATGGCTCCTTCCCAACCCCCCTTCATCTGTCTGCAGAAGGCTTGGCCCAGCCAGGGCTCCCGAGGATGAACACCTGGGCTATTCTTCACAGTGATTGACTTTGCCACGCTTTTCCCGTGTGCTGGAGTCTTCTACATTTCCTCACAATTCCGGTAACACCTCTCAGACAGATTCTGAGGCAAAATGGTAAAGCATTTTAAGTCCATGTCTTCCCCCTTTTTTCCTGCTCTGCACTTAACAAATGGGTCAGAGGTCATAAGGGTGCCAGAGATACCGCCACCAGGAGGCCAGATAAACTCGATGACTTCTCGTTGTTTGCAGTCTAGCTGGGAAGACAGATACTGGACAAGTATTCTCCAAAACAAGATGCTTGGGGTACTTATATTGGTACATGCAAACCCAGACCGGGCACGGGACAACCTCTTTGAAGACATGTTAGGTGAAGTGTTGGGGGGAGGTGGGAAGGTGCAGGGGGCAATGTACACGAAGTTGCTGAGGGAAGACAGAGCCTTAGTAGAACCCAAAATGAATAGCAGAGCAGCTTGTGGTGCATGACCTGGGCCACACCCATGCCCTTGAGCCGTGCTTCGTCTCTAAACACTTCTGCTTGCTCACCCACCGTGAAACCTGTCAGGTATGCTCCTTCTTTGAGGCTCTGCTTTTTTTCCATCCACAACTGCAATCTCAACAGATAATTTCCTAAAATGGGTTTGGAGTCTGGAGACTTTGATTCTCACCCAAATTCTACCACTAACTATACAACCTGCGCTAGTGACTTAGCTTATCTGAGCTGTGGTTTCTCATTAGTAATATGGTCTAGTAATGGGCTAACAGCAATATTTAATGTTTACTCTGTGCCAGCCCCCAGCGCTTAGTGCTTATTGTAGTTTATTGCATTTAATCCTCACAAACATCATGAGGTAGGTAATATTTTTATCCCTTTCTACCCTTCTCAAAGGACTGTTGGGTGTCTGAGTGTGACACAATCACAGATGTACTTTGTCATTATTAAGGGTTAATGCAAAAATGAGATAATGTTACCGGAGTGTTCAGCAAGTGCATATGTAATGACTAAATTCATTTATTGGATGCTACCATTCTAGGCTATACGTAATGAAACGAGGCTCAAAATCTTTTGTGTATGCCTCCCAAACAAGCCAAGCAAAAAGCAGGAGCAGGAATGAAGAACATGGTCATCACCAAAGAGCTAATTGGATGTAGTGCTGAATTACTGGAGGGAGAATTCCACAGATGTGACCCCGACCCCCCAAAGTTTGCTGTCTGGTGACCACCACTGTCGGGAGCACACACCCAGATAGCAGATGAAAGCTCAGAATAAGCTCCTGAAGAGACAGAGGTCACAGCAAACTTACTGCCCACCAAGGGGAAGGGCCTTTCAGGAGGCTGAATGAGCTGGTAGAAATTCATGAGTTTATAGCAGAATTCAAGGTTGGGCTGAAGCCAGAAGGGTCTAAGTCTCTCCGTATTTTCCTTAGTACATGTTTCTCCAGTTTTTCCATCAAATCACAGATCTTTTTCACTGTAAACCCCAATTCTGGGAAATTATTTGTATGTGATATATGCACTGACAATAATGACATTCTTAAATTGTCAATCTCTAAAAATGCAGATAGTGAACTAATACGAATGTGCGTGCATGCGTGTGTGTTGATGTGTGCGGGTACGTGTGCGTGTGGGAATGGCCCCTACACTTACACTCCCCCACCTTGGCGAGGAGTGGTGCTGGCTCCCCCTGAAAGCAGCCAACGAGGGAGAAGTGACACCAAAAACAAAGGAGGTGAAAGAGGGTGACTGGTTTGAGGCTCACAGATCGGATGATAAACAATGAATAAGAAAGTCAATGAGCTGAAAATCACCTGAATGCAGACGCCTCCCAGGGATTATGCCCCCAGTAAATGATTATAGCACACATTTGTTTAAACTCCTCTGAAGTGCTTTGAGCTTTAATACCTATTTCCCCTGTCACAGTAGAGGTAGTCTATCTTAGAGGTGAGAGCACATTCTGGGTTCAAATCCCAATTCCAGCAAATTCTGCCACTTACCAGCTGAATGATATTGGGCAAGTCACAATATCTCTATGCCTCTGTTTTTTTCACCTCTAATATGGGGAAAGTACTATCTACCTCCTGGAGCTCTTGTGAAGACAAAGGAAAATAAAATGTAGCGAGTGTTTTATGTTCTATATTTAGCAAATGACTAGCTGATGGTGTTTTACAAGGGACAACACAGATGCCCAGACAAGACAACTCCCTCTTCTGGGTTCCCCTCCGTTAATTTAGAGGCAGCGCCAGGGGAAGCAGCCAGGCATTCTGCTTCTGGCCCAGGGCTCTTTCTACTCAACCTCGTGGGGCACCCAACGCACACTGAAATAATTTTCAGGTTACAAGTGATTTTTCACACATTACCTCTTTAATTTGCACTTCTCTGCCAAACCCACCCATTAGGAAGCTCAGAACTCTGAAGAAAATGTTTATGTAGGAGCTTCTGGAAAATTAGTCTAGATCTAGGGTGGCCTGAGGAGATCCAAAGAGCTGTGTGTGTGAGAAAGAAAAAATAAAGACACCCTGTCAAACACCCTTCAATTGTGGACATGCAGATTATTTACTTTGTGGACTGAAGTTACACAACCTTTAATCCCAGCTGGCTACGCTCTGCCACTTCCCTCCACCATTAGTGGGTGTGTGCTCAAGCAATGCAAACTCCGGAAAGTAACGCAAAACCAGGGAAGTAAATCTGCTTTCGTCACCTCTCCCCCCACATCAGCCTCCTCCTCTCTTTTTATGTTGTCCCTCTGAAGCTTTAGAACACCAGAGAGAAGTGTATTTTCAATTACCTTTGCTCGACTCCCTCAACTCCCGTTACGAAAAGAATAGAAAGACAGCTGGACTGTGGGTCAGGAAGCCAGGGGCTTCAGTCCAGGTGCGACGCTGTTCCTGGTGGGCACTCAGACAAGTTCAAGCAGTTCCTCAGGCTTTGGCTCCTTATCTGTCATATGAAAAAAGCATTCACCAACTGCCTGCTTGTGCCACGTGCCTTCGATTATGTCACTGTAGTGTTTAAAAATCTGTATTTATATAAATGACAGAAAAGGGGGAGGGGGGACAGAGGAGCTAAGTCAATTGCCCCAGGCCCAGGTGACAGAGAGGAACCTGAGCTGAAATTTGAACTCAGGGCTATCTGACTCCAAAATTTTTTTTAAAAGATTTTACTTATTTATTTTTAGACAGAGAGGAAGGGAGGAAGAAAGAGAAGGAGAGAGACATCAATGTGTGGTTGCTTCTTGCGTGCCCTCAACTGGGGACCTGGCCTGCAACCCAGGCATGTGCCCTGACTGGGAATCAAACCAGCAATACTTTGGTTCTCAGGCCAGCACTCAATCCAGTGAGCCACACCTGTCAGGGCTGAGTCAAAATTTTATCTTGTACTAGTAATCCAGTATAATCTATAACATTCCTTCCTACTCTAATATTGTACTATTCTGTGAATACAGTAATCAATAGTTGGCTGAGTTTGTTACAGTGAGTCATTCCTCCATGGCTTGGGGTCTTATCCTGAGTATGTAGAGGCTACGAGGAGATTTACTACATCCCTTGTTTGGTCAGCTCTTATATCAACTATACGCCATAGTATTATAAGAAGTAGTTTCATCACCATCAATTGAAATTTGATACCTACCTTCATCATAGATGCATTTCCATTAAGAAAAATATTTCTTTGGAAGCCCTTCCCTTGTCCTTCCTTGGAAGCTTAATATTTGTATCATTGAATTTACCTTCAATTGTTTAAAACTGTTCAATAACAAACCAAAGGTATTTCACATTTATATATTTAAGGATTCCAATCCACATAGTGTCAGGGAGTAGTAGTGTGAAGGGTACTTGATTCCTGGGTAGTGCATAGATGAGAATATTGGTGAGGAGCACAGAACACGGAGTTTTCAGCTACTCACTCTCGTAATGGAGATTTGTCCTCCCTGCCTCTTATTCCCAGGTGCCTCTTAAGTTGGACTTAAATAAGAACTTAACATGCCTCAACTGTAACTTCACTGCATGATGGCTAGAAGAGGGAGGTACAGTGCAGTACACCCCACTCTCTGGAAGGAGAGACAGGAATACTAAACGTTACCTTTGGTAGTCAGCCAGGTATATCATGGACCCTAGTTCCTTCACATTGTAGTTATGCTGTCTAAGGTAAAGATGATGTTTGTTTTATTTTGTTGTTGCATCCTAAAGTTATCCCAGTGCCTAATGTATAGTAGGTGCTCAATAAATGTAGTAAATAAACAAACATGATGAGGAAGGCCAATAGACAAGATGGTTAGGTGAACCTAGGTCATCACTGGATTAAGTGTAAGTTAGCAATTTTTTTTTTTTTTTTATAAATGCTGGAGTCACACTGCTCTATCTTTTTTTTTTTTTTTTTTAACATTTTATTTATTTATCTTTAGAGGGGAAGGGAAGGAGAGAAGGAGAGAAACATCAATGTATGGTTGCTTCTCATGTGTCCCCTGCCAGGAACTGGCCTGCAACCCAGGCATGTGCCCTGACTGGGAATCGAACCATGATCCCTTGGTTCACAGGCCTGCACTCAATCCACTGAGCTACACCAGTCAGGGCTAAGTTAGCAATTTAAATCATTTAAATCTACCTGAGAGTGGTGACCTCATTTTTTAATCATCTTTGAGTTCCCTAGGATTTAGCCTTGTACAATAGGGGCTCAACCATTTCTACGGAATTGAAGCATCTTCAGGGACTCCAATGATTGTATAGTGAAAGCATCCTAGGAGATAATATGTTGGAAGGATAAAAAAAGGTGAAGTGATGTGAAGGTGGCAGTGCAAGGACGACAGAAACGGTCACAGCACACTTGGCCGTGCTGGAAGACAAGGCCGCTCCCGGGGAGCAGCGTGCTCGTGCTGGTGGCGCTGTGACGCAAGTTGTCCAGCGAAGGGCTGCACTGTGAGTCCTCTCTCTGCTGCTCCATGGGTGCCAAAGCGAGTCCATTCCTACTGGCACTTGAGGGAAGGTAGTCCCCCAGCATTCCACTCAGTTTTGCACCCATCATTTCCTAATAGTCCCAAATATTACAGTTCTCACTGATCAGGTTATTTTTCCTTTTCTCCTACTCTTATACATAGCCACTTCCTGGGCACATGGGCCCGAGGATGAAGCCCAGAGTTTTCCCTCCTGAACCCAGTACCGCACCCTCCTTCCTCTCCAGTGACAACTTCTCTCCGAAGGGGTAGGGGGAGGGTTTTCATTATAACCATGACTCCTTTCCTTGCTCTATCTATCCTCCTAAAGACGGCCGTGCCCAGGGATTCCAAGGCTATTCCCGACTCCACGCTGTGACTGCCTCACCAACAACTTCTACGAAAGAGGAGAAAAACATACTTTTCAATCTTTAGTGGGACACCTCCTCTGGTTAAGAGGCCATTTCATTATGTAAGCATCCCAGCAGTGGGAGGACAGAGAATTGAGTGATGCTTCATAGATGTGTGGCTGTGGGCTCAACTTTTGACTCCAAGTTGGGATGAATAGGAATACATTAATGGCTTTGGTGGGGGGTGAGTAGGTCTCATTTAAAGTCTGGAGGGAGCAGTGTCCTGTGTAGCTGAATAAGACAGGCAGGAAATCTAAAATGGAGCACCAGTGTGGGAAACATGGATGAGAAAACAGATGAAAGAAATGCAGAGAGCTTTAAAGTCCTCATGGAAGGTTTGGGAAGATAACAATAATTAACATTGTCCACCCCGCACTCTTCTAAGCTCTTTACATATACTACTCCATGTAATCTTCACACCAAGTCAATGAGGTAGATATTCATATCAATCCCACTTTACAGAATAGGAAACTGAGGCACAAAAGTATGGAGTAATCTACCCAAGGCCACATACAACTACGTGGTAAAGAAAGCTGGAATTCGAAGTGTGAACTCTATTGTCTACTAATGCTTATTCAGCACTATCTATGTACTAGGTAGTATGTTTTAGTCTAGATCTGGGGTGTCCCCAGGAGACCTAAAGAGCTGTGGGTGACAGAAAAAACATATCCTGTCACATCCCCTTCAAGTATCAACATGTAGGTTATTTATACTGTGAGTTGATTTACTTTGTGATTTATGTGACACAGTCTTTAAGCCCTGGGTTGCTTTGGGGTTTTTTTCACACATATCCTTCCCACAAAATATTTGTATCTACACTTTGGAAATGTGTACATGTTGTGGTGTTTATATATTCAAACACAATTTACCATCAGTCTTCAAGATCACACCTCATCCTTACCTCTAGTGTTTAGCATGGTTTCCATTATATTCCTCAGAGGAAATAAGCTAGTCCTTCCACTTTACAGACAGTGAAAGTGGCTTAGAGGAGGTCAATGGCTTGAGCAAGGTCACAGGTCAAGTTAGTGGCATTTGGCTTAAATCAGGATCAATAACCTCCGTCCCTCCAGCCCGATCCTTAGAGGGTCAGCCTGTCCTGGGGCCTGGGCCACATTCCAAATTGGGTAATCTGTGCATGCTGCCTGTCTGAAATTCCCCTTGTGGTTTTGCTCACATCTGGTGTTTTTCACTTCTCTTTCTAAACACGTGCTTTGATCCAACTGCTGCTACAGCAGAAAGATGTCCATGGTTCCAAGGAGCACAGTTAACTTAGTGAGAGGTGAAAGATACTCCTCTCAACAGGGCTTCTAAAAATAAACAGTATCAGAGCCTCAGCTTGTCATGCTTGAAACACTTCCCGGAAACCCCCAGATGCAGAAACATCTACAAAGTCTCTCCATAGCCCCCAGACCTCTGATGTGCCTGGACTCCTAGCTGCTCCCATCCCCAGCTCTTCTCAAATGCTCAACAGGTTTGAGGTCTTGTGCTGCTCTTCCTCTTGGTCATTCTCAGAGTACGCTGGATGACAAGGGGTTAAATGCCTTCCAGAACGACTCTGTGGTCATAATTCTCTCTCACACACACACACTGAGCTGAGAACCATGTACATTTACTTCCAGAAAAACCTTATCTACAACTAATTTTCCTGTCGTATTTGTTTTATCAAACTTTGTTATTCATTCTGCCCCTTACTTATCTTAGCAAGCCCATTTCTTCATTATAAAATTATTTTTCCATTATAATGAAAAATTTTATGGGAATAGATAATAAGAAAAAATCCACAATCCTAGTTCTCTAATATAACCATTATTAATTATGTGATTTATTTTCTTCTGGGCTTACTTTCTTTGTATGTATGTGTGTGTGCACATTTTTTGTTTATTTGCTTTTACATAGCCAGAATCATAATTTACATGCAACTTTTATATTCTCTTCTTTTCACTATCTCATATTATATTATAAATGTTTTCTCATGTTGCTACATAATCTTGCAGATATAAAAGGAATGGAGAAATTACATTTTGGCAAGGGGACTGGGCAAGTCCATCAGTGGCCTCCAATAAAAGAATAGATTGTGACTGGCATTTGGGGGGACCTAAACCTTCCCTAAATTGCTGGGATTTAGGATAGGAATAGAGAAGACAGAGCTGAATACAAAGAAGCAAAACAGCCCCTAATTTTTGAAAACCAAAGATTAATCTTTGTTTTTTAACCAAAGTCACAACTGGCTAAAATCAAGATTCAAGACAACCCTCCCTGTTGAGATAAGGCAGAGGCAAGGCTAAATGTTTGGGTTGCATCTACCTAAACAGTCTTCAGAAAAGAACATCTTATCCCAGATATGGCCAAAAAAAGTGGGGGGATCTTTGGAAAACACCCTCCCTGGGAAAGAACATCTTCCCACAGGCTGTGAAAGTTAGAAGTAAGTTAAGTTGCTCACTCCATTTCCGGAGGGCTTTCAGACGAGAAATGAGGAGGGTGGTCATTCTCCATATCAGAGGGAATTGTTCACCTCCTGACCGTGTTTTCTTCTTTATCCTGGTCCCTCTTACCTTTTCAGCTGGTCCACCAGACAGTCACCCCACACTAAAACCTACTGTCCCAAATGAATTAAGTTGCCCTCCTTCAACCAATCTTCCTCTAATCAACCTTTGAATCCAACTCTCTTGCTCTTCTTTGCTGACCCTCCCAACCCCAAGGTGTCTAGCCAGCTCCCTTGTGCAATTTCACTCTCCACCTTCAGCCCTGCCACACACAGAGGCCAGTGCTGAGCAGCAGCCTCGGCCCTGCTTGGCAGCCATGGTGAAGCCTTCATTTAAGAGCTGAGCAACTTCTTTGGAGTGCTCTTCTGACTCTAGGGACACCAACTGACCTACTGTGTGCCAGGCACTTTAATCCTTACAAGAATGCTGAATGACTGATATGGATTTTCTAAAATTACAGCTGAGGACCCTGGAGCCCAGGATTTGTCTGTGTAATAATACACAGTATTGTAGAGATATGAGGGAATTCAGAAAATACCCAGAAGCGCAGGAAAAAAGTACAAAGCAACATCACAAATCATCCACCCTCCCAAAAGAACCACTTATTTATAAGCTGTCTCTCCTTTTCATTGTGTGTGTGAGAGAGAGAGAGAAAGAGAGAGACAGAGAGGAGGGTCATCCAAACATGAATGGCCTTGGGATTATACTATTCCTATCAGCTCGGTAGGGCTGGCTACCACAAACTGAGTGGCTTAAACGAGAGAAAGGTATTGATTGTCTCACGGTTCTGGAGGCTGGAAGGTAATGGCAGGGTTGGTCCTTCTGAGTCCGTGAGGGAGACAATGCCCTAGGCCCCTCCCCCGCTGCCGCTGGTTTGCTGGCCATCTTTGTTTTTCCTTGGCTTCCGTGTCATTCCGGTCTGTGTCTTCATCTTCCTGCTCTGCGCATATCTGTCTCTCCACATGGATTCCTTCTATAAAAACAAGTCATACGGCATTAGGGACCCACCCTACTCCAGTAGGACCTCATCTTAACTTGAATAATCACATTTATGATACCCGTATTTTCCAATAAGGGCACATTCTGAGGTGCTGGAGGTTAGGACTTCAACATAGGGACTGGGATGGGGGAGGGAGGTACAATTCAACCCATAGCAACTGTTGATACAATATTTCATCTCACCTTTTTTTCTTCACTTACCATTCTATCGTGGACATTTTCCAGGACAGGTACATTTTTTCAGGAAAAGGACCTGGAAGGTGCCGAGGGCATGTGTGGGCAGGGAGAGAAAGCCTGAGTGGGGCACCCCCGTGAGGAGCAACCCAAAGTGATGTGTGTGCGTGGGGAGAGGCAGGAAATGAGAAGAGCTCATAGGAAGGGCAGGAATGCTGTCAGAATGTTGACCGTTGTCATGGTTGTCTACCTCGAAGGCTTTCTGAGGACTTCTCAGAAACATGTGTGAGAAAAGGAAAGCTGCCAGGACCGCCTAGTCTCCTTCGTGACCAGGCCCCCACCCACCTACCATTGTTTAGCTTGGAAGAGATCCTGGAAGGAAGATGCAGGAGAAACCGTACAGACAGACATGAGGGGATAAGTGTGAGGGAAGTTTTGGAAGGTGAATATTGAAGATTTGTCAGCTGTGAAGCACTGTAATATGATAATTAAGAAGTCCTACAGAGACTCAAAGAAATGTATTTTCATATCCTAACTTTCCCACTCATTTTTTTTTTTTTTTTGCAAGGGCTTGGGCATTACTACTCAGTCTCTCTGAGCTTCAGTTTCTTCCCCTGATGATAGTACTTCGACATAGGGTGGCTGTGAGAATAAAAATGAGGTGATACATGTAAAGTACTTACTGTAGTGCCTGGCATGAAGAAAGCACTTCATTCATTCATCCAACAAATATTTGGCATTTACTGTTCCTGGGACTGTGCTGAATTATAAATACATGGCGCTAAAGAAAACAACAAAGTTCCTGTCCTCATGGAGCTTACACTCTGGAAAGGTAGATGTTTAAGCAAATAGACATACAACTAAACTCCATAATTATAAACTGCATAAGTGATTTGAAGAAAAAAACTACTTTCCTAAGATGGGAAAGGGGGAATTTTAGTTTGGTGGGGGGCGGGGGGAGGCATTTAGGGAGGGCACTCTGAGGAAGTGATAGTAAACTGACCCTAACCTGAAAGTCAAGTTGGAAATCGCCAGTTGGAGGCATGGGGAAGGGGGTCCCAGGTAGAGGGAACAGGGCCTAAGACAGTAAGAGCTGGGTGCATTAGGGGAACTGAAAGACACATCAGTGTGGCTGGACTGTAGTGGTGGGGGGAATGGGGGAGTGGGGGGATTCAGAGAGGCTTTAAAAGTCAAAGACTTAGGTTGAGGAGGGTGAGGGCTAAACAGGACCAAGGGACTTAGCAAGTAAAAGTCCTTTGACCTGTGAACCAGCAGGCCAGAGAGGAAACTACATTGCACAGGGTGAAGAAGCAGCATATGGTGAGGAAGTGAAGGAAAAGAAGGAAGTTAGCATGTATTCTTTTTAGAAGTATTGTGATAAAGGAAAAGAGAAAGTTGGGTTGATAGCTAAAGGGAGAATTTCTTGTTTATTTTTATCTTAGGTGGGGGTTTTATTAAGCATTTTCTAGGCTGGGGAGAAGGATCCAGTGGCTAGAGACTGGAGACAGGAGGAGAATGTAGGACAGAGTTAGCTCTCAGGAGGTCCCATTCCCATGGATGTTTTGCCCGTAATTAAAAAGTAGTAGACCACGGTGTCTTGATTGGACCACTGACTTAAACGATGTGATTTCAATCATAGATAAGGTTAATCAAAATTCTGTAAAGGTGAAAGGGATTAAGAAGTACAAACTGCCAGTTATAAAAACAGTCATGAGCATGTGCAGTACAACATGGGGAACATAGTTGATAATACTGTAATAACTCTGTATGGTGCCGGAGGCCTCCTAGACTTATTGGGTGATCGCTTCATAAGTTATATAAATGGCTAATTGCTATGTTACACACCTGAAATTGATATAATTTTATATGTCAACTGTAACTGAAAAAAATTTAAAGTATTTTAAAGCTCTGTACAAAGCATTTCCATATATTTTTAAAAATCAAAACACTCATATTTTTAAATTCTGGTTTCTAAGGCAACTGACATGTAAAGTAAAATTTCAAGAAATTTATGTACAGACACAATTAAGAACTTATTCCACTGATACTTTAGTGCTAATAATAACCCCCATAATGTAATCTTGGTTTTATTTTTGAATTTGATAGAACCCTTTCTTGGCACTTAGCTTAAATCCTTTCCTCTGGTCCAAACCCTCCTAGGGGCAGCCCCAGATTGCAGGTCAGTTTGGCATCAACAGCTCTTTTAAAGAATTTTAAAGTCTTAATTTCCCGTTTCTCATAATTATTTTTTCCTGCCTCAACAGGAGATGAAAAGACAAAGGCCCTGCTGGTCTGATGGATTCAGGAAAGTTTCCCTTTACCTTCCCAGCTTCCTCATTCGCTAGGAATGATGCACCTTCTGTCTTACTTCCTCCTTAATTCACACAGCAGAAGAAAAAAGATAAATTACTGCTTTTTACTTAGGTATTTACATCACCATTAACTATGCACAGTTTAAGGAATAGAATAGTTCTACATTATTAAATGCAGTCCCTCACCCTACCCCTCCCATTGCTCATTCCTCAGAGGAAATCACTTCCAATACTTTAACTAATCCCATCCCCGCTTTTTTGCATCATATCTCTAAACCCTAAAATCTGTTGACTTTCTACTGTGGAATATACCACACACACATATATATTTTGTGGCTTACACACCTGTGTCATCATTAGATTGATACTTAGAGTTTAAATTATTTTGACCAAATAATTTAAAATCCTTCACATCTGTGTAGTATAATAAATTATGATCACTTTCCTGAAAAACATTTGCTTTCCCTGGAGTTAATAATTGTGCCATTTTTTCATTTGCCTACATTTCCCTCTGCATGTCCCAAGAATATAATCCCTACCTACTCTCCCCAATTGTGTGTCTCCTCTCAAAATGTTCAAACAAATTTGGTGTTTAATGAATTTCATCTTTAAGGAAGTTTTTCCAGAGCCCTCTGATCTGCTCCTATTTGGGCTAATGGATCTCTAGACTTGCTGTTGAAGAAAAATTCTAAAACTGCCTTTGGGACCTTGATTTTAAGCTACTTATTAAGAAACAAGACTCAGAAAGAACCTTTGATCCCCCATCTCCCTGCAACCCATTTCACGTCCAAGAGCTTCAGACAGAAAACCATGCTTTAGGAGGAGACCCTTGGCTTAATCACCTTGAGTAACTTCACTGTAACATCAGTCAGGGGACTCCAAGCCTCTTAGCTCTTCTGCGTCCCATTGTTTCCGAGTTGCCCAGCAAGATTTCCTGCCATGTATGTTCCTCAACTACTGGTAAATCGCCTACTCTCACTTCTGAAATCTAATACCTTGCCCCCTCCCCTTTTTTCCTTTGTCCAAAATGCCTCATATAGCCAATGCTGCATCCATTTTGGAATTTTCATGCGTATGTGAATTCTCCATGCACGCGTATTAAAAATTTGGTTTTCTTCTGTTAATCTGTCTGTGTTCATTTGATTCTTAGCCCAATTAGAAGAACTTAGTAGGTGGAAGGAAAAGTTTTCTTCTTCTTTTTTTTTTTTAAGCCTCCACACAGTACAGCTGTCACCTTGGGATCTCCCTTCACCACATCCTGGGGGTTACCTTCCCCAGTTGTGTTGGACACTCTGCTTCTTGGATTCCACCTCTTCCTCATTCTTGATTCACTCCATTGTTTTGGTAGAGCACGCCCTCCAGTAATTTTCTAAGAAAGAGCGCAAGGAAGATATAACAGATGCCACCAACACCCTGCCCACAGTCTCTTAGCATCTACCGCACCCATGTAGTCTAAATTACCAGCACAAATGTCTCTTTGCTGGAGGGTTTTTCTGGCCTCAGCTTTGCTCAGGAAATCCTAGGGAATTAACCCCCTCCCCCTGCAAGTAGCCCTTAACCAAAGACTGCTAAGAGTTAGTAGATAAACACCCCAGTTCCTCCAACCCTGAGTGGGGATAACTTTGAGGCACAATTTCTGCATTGATCTCCAGAATTCCCCAAAGGAATCAAGTCTCAGTTGTGCATAGTAACTTGCTAGACTTATTGGCTTCCTTATTTCACTTCCCACTGCCTCACATGTGTTCCCTGGGATCATCTCCCAAATAAACTACTTGTGCTCTTGTATCTTCTATGTTCCATGTCTTATCTGTATGCTTTACTTTAAAAAAATTTTTTTTACTTATTTTTAGAGAGAAGGGAAGGGAGGGAGAAAGACAGGGAGAAAAATAACTATACACAAAAGATACATCAATCAGTTGCCTCTCATGCACCCCCAACTGGGGACCTGGCCCGCAACCCAGGCAAGGGCCCTGACTGGGAATCAAACAAGCCACTTTTTGGTTCGCAGACCAGCACTCAACCCACTGAGCCACACCAGCCAGGCCTGTATGCTTTACTTTCTACTTTCCAAATCTTCTACTAAGTTTTTTTTAATATTTGCAATCATATTTGAATTTCTGAGGTCTTTTTTTTTTGTTGTTCTTTAAGTGTTTCTTTTAAAAAGGTGTCTGCCCTTGCTGGGTGGCTCAGTTCATTGGACCATCATCCTGTACACAAAGGAGGCTACGGGTTCAATCCCCAGTCAGGGCATAGTTGGAAGGCAACCTACCTTTGTTTTTCTCCTTCTCTCTATCCCTCCCCCTTCCTCTCTCTCTAAAATCAATGAAAACATATTCTCAAGTGAGGATTTAAAGACAATAGTGTTCTGTTTTTATTTCATGTGTGCACTATTCCCTCTTATCTCTAAGAGAATATTAATAATTATTTTGTTTTCTTTTTTCTCAGGGCTGCTACTGTGGTCAAATGATCTTTAGGGCATTTCTATCCAGTGTGTCAGGTTCCCAGAGAAAACTTTTTAAATTTCCTGGTTGGATGCCAGAGTTGTATTACCTACATGAGGGAAGCAGGCAGGGGGA
Source organism: Anoura caudifer (assembly GCA_004027475.1). NCBI lineage: Eukaryota > Metazoa > Chordata > Mammalia > Chiroptera > Phyllostomidae > Anoura > Anoura caudifer. The sequence goes on from PVKU01001744.1 coordinate 242,199, forward strand.
TCTCCCTCTGTCTTACTCTCCCACCAGAAGAAAAACTTCCATTCTTTGTACATTGTGGGGGAGGGGCAGCCCACCTGATGGCATCCAGGGGAGCTAGGGGTTTGGGAACCTCCATGCTTCTTGAACTAACTTTCAATTCATCCAATTGCTTTTAACCACAACTTTACTCACAAGAGTACCTGGGACAGCAAGGGCTGAGCACACGGAGGATTCTAAAATGAATTGTAAAGCAAGTTGCTTGAGTTTTCTCATCTCCTGGCTTAGAATTCTGCTTTCTCAGGTTCTTCAGAAGTCTGGAAACACACACACATAAGAAACTGGTAACATTGCTTACTTATGGATAGGAAGAAGATGGGACCTGGGCAAATGGGGGACATGAGTGAGGGATATTTTTTGCTATACGCCTTTTTTTATTTTGTTTTAGAACCATGTGAATGTATTACTTCATCAAACATTACCTTTTGCTTGAGCCCTAGGAGGGAGTGGAGCATAGTACATGTGTTTAATCTGTTTTCTTGAACCAGAAATCTCACGGGTTGTTTTCTAAATTAGCAGCTTCGGTGTTGAAAACATGAGAAGCTTCTCATCCAAAGGCCATTATAAGCAAAATCAGAAGCCATAAGGAAAAATATGGACACATTTGACTCCATAAAAATACAAGACTTCTGTGAGGCAAAAAAAGCAAAATTGAATAAAATTAAGTCAGGACACCAAAAACAAATTGGGAAAAATATTTGCAACTAATATGAAAAAGAGCTAGTTTCCTTAAAATATGGAGTTCTTACAAAAAAATCAAAAACAGATCAAAGTCTAATAGGAAATAATAGGCAACAGACAGAAATAGAATACATTGGTAAATCAATTAAATGGCATTTAAATATAAGAAAAATGCTCAGCCTTACCCGTGGCTTTAAGAATGAGCATTAAAACAGTAAGAAATCATTTTTAACCTGTCAGAATAGCAACATTATACAAATCTGATAATACATATAATGAAGCGAGGACATGGGGAGACAGGAAGTCTGAAACATTTTTTACGATACTGAAAATTGATGTAGTCTCTTTGTACCACACTTTGGTACTATCTGTCAAAAATTTAACAGTTACTGTATACCCTTTGACCCAGCAACTTCCCAGCCAGAAATTTATCCTATGAATATGCTTGCACTGGGCATTAAGATATATTTAAGACATATTTATAAGGATACTCATTACAACCTAATTTGTAATCATAAAAACCATAAGCAACCCAACCATTCACAGTAGGAGACTGACTAGCAGAGGTGTCCAACTCATGGCCCGTAGGCCACATGCAACCCAGGATGGCTATGAATGCAGCCCAACACGAAATCGTAAATTTACTTAAAACTTTTTTTGTGCTTAGCAGTTTTCATTAGTGTTTGTGTATTTAATGTGTGCCCAAGACAACTCTTCTTCCAGTGTGGCCCAGAGATGCTGAAAGGTTGAACACCCCTAGTATTCATTTTATGTACTGCATGCAATACTAAGCAGCCATTAAAAAAGAATGAGGTACTTTTATATTTATGGAGTAATTTCCAATATGAATTGTTAAGTTTAATAGCAAGATATGAAACCAATATGTATGAATGACCCCCATTATGTGTGTGGTGGTTTTTTGAGTGTTTTTTTCTTAGATATGTAGATATACTTACACACACACAGAATATCTCTGGAGGAAGACATAAGAAACTAGCAACTATGGCTACCTCTAGAGAAGGGAACCGGGAAAATAAGAGGTCAAGAAAAGGAGGGAGACCTTTTTTTAAAAAAAAAAAAAACTTTAAAACCCTTTTTCTTTTTTAACTAAGTCCAATCCAGGAGGACTGGAGATCCAGGTTTGGAGGTTATATATCCAGAAACATCTTCTAGAACATCCCTGTAAAGACACCAATGTCTCTGCTGCATGTTCACTGTGTGAACACCCCAAATCTGGAGGCTGATCCTTGCTTCTAGAACCACTACTGAAGCAGCTGGAAACTGAGCGCAGTTATTGCACCTGACACCCCTCTCTGCAGAGCAGATCTAGCAGTCTTTGCTTTTTGAGATTGCTAGTTCCTGAGTCAAAGTCCAGTGCAGACCCTTGTATACCGTATCTTGCTGTTTATAATGCACACTGATGTTTTGGGTCCAAACTTTCAGGGAAAATATCTTTTGTTTTATTTTTTTAATGCAATTATTTATTTATTTAGATTTAGATTTTTTTGGTATTATAAAGGAATTTTAGCATTTTTTTAACATATGGATATCATTATTGCTTTCTAGAGTTATACTTTTAACACATAAGCATGAACAAAAGAATTAAAAACATTTATATAAATATGGAATTATATCTTCATGTGCATCCTTATTTTTCCCTCAAAACTTTAAGCAAAAAAGTATGCATTATACACAGCAAAATATGATTTAGCATAGCTGCACAGGAGGCTGGAAATGAATATCTGGTATTTTCAGCTTCTGTAGTGAGAGGTTGCTTCTGTATCCCATCTAGGCCCATAAAGTGAGGAATGTCCCAAATATAGAGAGTTTGTATAACTGGGCTGCAGCAAGGGATACAGGGATGAGGAAGGAAGAGGGAGTTTCCATCAGTTTTCACTTTGCTTTGGAGGAAAGTAAGAAATCCTCTCCTGGCTCCCATCAAACAAACTCACCTTCCTAGCTGAGTCTTTGCATGCACAATATTCAGAATCATAGGTCTTCAGAATAGAAAGGTCCCTATAGGTCATTGGGTTTAACAGCCTTGTGTTATCATGGAGAACTCCAAATCAATTAAGTTTGGTCAAACTCAAGTTGCCCAGTATTACCTAAGGAGAGTTTTGGATGATGTGATAGGGGCCTCTCTGTCCGGGTCCCCAGCCTCCACAGGACCTTCGTGTATAATCAGTACTTTAGCAAAGGCTCTGATGAGATATCGAGATATGGATTTGTTTCCGGTAGAGTCTCTTCTTGAACAGCTGGTACTATTTATTTCAAATATTTTAAAACATTTTTATAGGACTTTTGAGGTTTATTTTTAAAAGTTTTATTTTTAATTACTAGTTTGCTCATTAAAGTAAGCAAGTGTTATAGAAGAATTTAAAGTAAATGGTAAAATCCCTTCCCTCATCTCCACTCTCCTACTGCACAGGGATGGTCAATGTTAAAAGTGTGGTGGGTATCTCTCAGTTCTTTTTCTGTGTATGTATACGTATATTTATACTTATTTATAGGTATATATAATGTGTATATAATCTGTTATGACTTGCTGTCTCACTCGACATGGAAAATGGACATAGCTGAGGCTTGAAGTGGCTGAGTGCCAGCAAGTTACTGGCAGGTTTGGTAAGCCATGCATGGAGACACAGTGTCTGAGGAGGAGATGTCACGCTTCATGGAAGGCTTGGAAGTAAGGTGATATTTTTGGTCCAGTGGGCTTCACGGTGCTGCTCAAAGTGTAAATCATCTCTTGTAGAAAAATACGAACTTCTGTATTCAGGACTGTGACCTCCAAACCATCTAGCCTGACCTCAATTGTGGGTAAAGAGTTATTTTCCTGGGAGAAGGGAAGGACTTGGTTAGGGGCCTTTCCTAAGATCACCCAGTCAGGCAGAGTGACAAAGTTGGGATTTCTTTCTCCAAGACACTTTCTTATCATGTTGTGTTGCTTTCTGCTGCTTTAAGGGGTGGGGTGGGGGGGGCAGTGTTGAATTTGAAAATATTCAGATGCCCAGACCACACGATTTTTCAGACCGAGGTGCTGGTGCTCCGTGCCCGACTCTGTGCCCACGAGCTCTTCCGTGATGTTTTCCTCTTGCCTGCTCTGTACCTTATTCACTGCCATTAACTCTTTTTTTTGGAATTACCAGCCTTGCATTTTTCAATCATGGCACTTTGCACTCTTCATTTCTCAAACACAGCTTTATTATTTGCCCAGGTCTTGGCAGAATACTGAACAGGACAGTATTACATTAGATGAGTGACGAAAGAAAGGGGGGAAGATAACCAAGTTCAGACAGATGCCAAATTTGTTTATTTGGGGAATGGTCATTTAGTGCTAGATAATGAAGGTGGAGAAGGGACACAAATCAGAACAAGATCTATCTCTTGCCCTCTAGAAGCTTCCTGTTGAGATAGTTACCTCCAAACTCTTTTCATCATTACACTCCATCAAATTAGCATGTACTCCCAACAACTGCATACCTATTATAAATTATATATGTTCTGTTCTACTAATTTTTAAATATTGGTAAACCTTAATTTTCTTAATATTTTTCTATAAAAAAATACAGAGAAACAAGTGCTCACACATTTTCTTGCCACACCTCAGTGTATCATCTTGGGTACTTCACGTTGGAGCCCACTGTTCCAACAGGGGAATCAGACAGATACCACAAAATGCTATAACACAAGAGAGTATAAAAAAGGCTCTAACAGCAAAAAAGCAAAGTATTCTGAGAGCATGAAGGAAGCATTGCCAAAGGAAAGGAAAGTTGAGAATAAGACTTCTGACCTAGCCCTGAACCGAGCTCCCCCGGGCTTGGGCTGGGGATTAGTGCCAGGCCTCATTTCCGAGGCTGTTGTCCATGCAGAGACTGCCTTATAAAAAGACTGCATGTGAGCTCCTCATTCATTTCGGAACCATCCATTTCCCAAAATCTTAGCGTGTGAGGGCTTAATCAATAACATGTCATTTCATGATGCTAGAGGCAGACATTTCTGGCCCAGGGCCCAGCACCACTGTCGACTACACGTACCCAACAGTGGTGCTATAAGGGCCCTGGGTGTGCAGTCAGAAAGCTGAGCCAAATCCTGGTTCTCTTACTGGCCAATTGTATGACTACAGCTCTTTAACTTCTCTGAGCCTTAATTTTCTTGTCTGTGAAAAGGGAACAATAAATTTCTTCCAGGATTAGTAACAATTTCTAACATTTGTTGAGTTATGGGTTTTTTTTGTTTTTAAGAGAGAGGGAGAGCAATTTACTATTCCACTTATTTATGCATTCTTGGTTGCTTCTTGTATGTGCCCTGACTGGGAATTGAACCTGCAAACTTGGCCTACCAAGCTGATGCTCTAACCAGCTGAGCTACCCGGCTGGGGCCTGGTGAGATTTCTACCGTGCATAACATGTATCATCTCATGAAATCTTCATGACAATATGATGAAATTGATGCCGTGAGTTCCCATTTTGCAGACGTGGACACGAAGTCGTAGAGCAAGTAGAGCATCTGTTTGTACAAGTTCACGCAGCTAGATCGCGCAGAGCCAGAGCCCCGAGCGCACTGGAGCGCATGCTCTGCCCATTGTGCTCAGGTGCTGACCTCTCAGTGCTGCCTGGAGGGGCAAACAGATAACACCAATGCTGAAGTCCAAATAAGGTGCTATTGCACAACTCTAAGTGCAAAATATGTTTTTCTACACAGTCCTAAGAGTAGATTTGTTTAGAAAAAAAATGGAGAAAGAGAACTTTAAAGTTAACTTGCTCTGTGTTTTAGTCTCTCACAGCAGTGTATGATAATCTAGAAAGAACAGTCTGTGAGGAACCAGGAGACCAGTTCTGCCTCAAGTTTACTCTCTGACTTTGGGCACATCATTGAAGCTGAGTTTACTCACCTATTAGGGGTCCTGATAAGTGAGGTCTACAGAGCCTTCTCCTCTGACGACCCCCAAACTCCATTCTCATAACCGTCTACAATCTAGACTCTCCCTGATCTCCCAGGAGAGGGCTGGAGAGAGGCCTGAGTTCAGGGAGGCCCTCACTCAGGTCAGCCAGGGCATGGCGAGGCCTGTGGGGGCAATGGGAGGGGGGAGGGGGACTCCAGCCATAGCTTCGGTGGCTGTGGCCGGCCGGTAATTATAAGGAAACAGGGCAGAGACCATTTCTGTTGTGGTTGTTCTCTCTGTTTACTTTGGGCAGTTCTGTCATTTTTTAACTGACCCTTCCCAGATGAGATCGTCCCTTTTCAGCTGGGTAAAGTCAGACGCTTGCAACTGATGGGGTATTTGAATCTACCATGGAGGGAGGCCAGGACAGCTGACCAGCGCCCACCCCCCACGCCGCTCCCCACACACACAGACTTCAGGGAAGTGAAGCCAGGGCTGCAAACTTGCTGACAGTGGCCGGCGGCCTGCAAACCCAAACATCCTTCTCTCCTGCCTGCGCCTGCCTCCTGCCTCAGTGTGCAGCAATTTGAGAAAACAAAGGAGAGCTCTCCAGAGCAGGGGGCGGGCTCCCGCCAGGGCCTTCCACCACTCCCTCCTCCGTTGGGCTCACAGCCGCGGGCACAAGGTTATAGTTACAGTTGAGAACTGCTGACGGCTACTTTTTGGTTGTTGCTTCAACACATGCACGCACACACACTTTCCTCATGGCTTCAAACTTCGCATAATTGATTCAAACACAAAGGTGAATATTTGCTTTGCTTTTCATGTTTTGTTAAGTTTGAACAAAATGAACGCAGTGTTTAAGACTCAGAGAGAGGGACACTTATTAGCTGAGTTATTTTCCTAAACTTTCCCGTTTCTTTCAGCCTCTGAAAACCAAAGAATAGAGTCTTTTACGCCCAAGATTAGAAACATCTGGCCATCGCATTTGAGTCGGGCTGGGCCGACGTCTGGCAAAGCCAGGTGGCAAGGCCTGGCTGCTAGGACTGTGGCATTTTAAGCACTGACGGGACTAAAAGTTACGAAATCTAACCTCTTGGTTTCACAGATGAGGAAGCAAGTCCAGAGAGGTTAGGACTTGCTTCAATTAATGTCACACATCTTGTGAGTGTCGCAGGTGAAGCCAGAACCCAGGAGCATCTCATTCCTGGTCTACCACTCTTTGCATGTACCCACGCACAGGCAGGACTTGAAAGAAATTAAATGTTTATAAATATTCTTAATTCCTCCATTTGACACACACCACTATTTCCATCTTTGCATCTTTCCACCAGCTCTTATCCCCAGGGGAAATATCCTTCCTCAAGAGATGAGAGCCCCGGCTGTGTACCAAGGGTTCATTTACATTTCCCCATGGAGTGTTTACAACACTAGGATGAGACCGAGAGGTCAGACACACTTGCCCAAGGTCACACAATTGGAAAGTGGGGGCATCGGGACTCAAATCCAGGTCTCTCTGAGTGCAGCTCCAGACTCCAGTACACCACACTGTCACAGCCGCTGTGCATGTCACCGTTTATACCTATACGCTTTCCCACTTTCAAAATTATGACCTAGTTTTCAGAGTGATCACCTTTGTGGAGGTGTTCACTAGCTCCACAGATAATTATCAAACAGCTACTCCGGGCCTGGCAGAATCGCGGCACTGAAGACTGAGCAGTGAGCAACACGCACAAAGCCCTGCTCCCGCAGAGCGCAGGTTCTTCAGGGAGAACCAGGCAACAACCCAGATGAATAAGTCACGTCAGGTGCTAAGTGGAATGAGGGGGATAAAACACAGAAGGCAACAGAAATGCTGGGAGCTGGGGGTGGGGGAAGGTGGCAATTTTAAATAGGATGATCAGGGAAAGAAAGCTCACCTGTAACATTTAAGAGAGTGAGGGCATGAGCCAAGAGGATATCTGGGAGAATGGGAAAGTGAGTACAAAGTTGTTGAGGTAGGAGAAGACCTGATGTGTTCAAGAAATGGTGAGGAGGCTGGTATGGCCAGGCTGGAGTGTGCAGGAGGAAAAGTAGTATCAGATGAGGTCAGGGAGTAACAGAGGCCAGATGTGGAGTGGGGGGTGGGGGGGAGGCTGGGACTGACAAAAGACATCAGCTTTTGTACTAAATGGGAGGGGAGGCATGGAAGCTTTTGAATGGAGAAATTACGTGTTTAAATGTTCTCAACGGTTCCAATGACAACTGTAACTGGAAAAAAAAAATCCTAAATGGTTCCTATGACTGCTGTGTTGAAAGTAGAGTAGGGAGCGGAGAACAAGGGTAAAAGGAGAAAAACCGGTTGGGAAGCCATTGCAATTCAGGTGAGAGATGCTGTGACTTCAACTGAGGGCAGCAGAGAACGCAGTGAAAAGTGATGCAATTCATGGTGTATTTTGACAGTGGAGCCAGTATGATAATTTACCCTCTTTGCATGTCATGATGTCATAAAACATTTATTTTAGAGATACAGGTTTGTTTCCGCTGGTGCTATTCTAGATAACATTTTCATTAGCATTTCCACTCAGGCTTTTTGCCTGCCTTATTTCCTTAGGATACACTATAAGGAGTTGGATTACTGAGTCAAAGAATGTGATCATCTTTATGACTTCTGCTACCTAATGCCATATTCCACAGTACCTTCTATCAACAGTACCTTAAAGATCTTTCATTTTAACTGCTCCAGAATTCCTCTTCTATCCCTAGCATCTCTCTTCCTCTCTGCCACTATGATTTTCTTCTTTTTCTCCTTCTCCTCCCTCTTCTTTTGGGGAGCTTATCACGGGGCAGGGTAACAAAGATGAGCAAAGGTTAGGGCTGGCCACAGAGAGGTAAGAAAAGACTGGGAGGAATTTCTTCATTTTTTTTCTTGTGTTATCCTGAGAAAGGGCCAGCTGCTTCCTTTAGTCAGATGCGAATCTTCTTCAGTAAGAATCAACAAACTAACAATACTGCTTACTTAGAGACCTTTTTTTTTCTTCTAGGGATCAATGGACTTAGCAATTTCAATTATCTTTCACAATGTCCCCTGGTGCTAGATCAAACTGCCCTCTCTGAACAAACATTCCTCTCACCAGGGTGGGAAGTTCAGCAAACTTTTGGGCTCCTTTATTCCCCTCCTCCAGTGGTTTGGTCCCCCTCTCCAAGGATCCCCCACCCCGCGCTTTCATCAACTCCCAAGGCTACTTGCTTCATCCTCCTTATCCAATTTGATCCTTAGTAGGGAAGAACAATATTTTTATCATTTATTAAAAGTGAGGGATTTCTCATAAATTTTAGGATCAGTTTGTCGGTTTCTGCTGATCCCAAAGTTCATATGGAAAGGCAAGGGACTCAGAATAGCCAGATGATCTTGAAAAAGAACAAGTTGTTGGACTCACACTTCCTGATTTCAAAGCTTACTGAAAAACTATGGTCATCAAGATAGTGTGGTACTGGAATAGGACATACAGATCAGTGGAACAGAGTTAAGAATCTACAGATAAAACCTAACAGTTATAGTCATTTGATTTTTAAGAAAGAAGCTGAAAGCATTCAACAGGAAAGGATTGTCTTTTAAGCAAATGTTATTGGGACAACTGAACACCAACATGCAAAAGAATTTGGACTTATATCAAATATCATACATAAAAATTAGCTTGAATAGATCACAGACCTAAATGTAGGAGTTAAAACTATAAGACCTTTAGAAGCAAACATGGGACTAAGTCTCTGTGACCTTGGTTAGGCAATGATTTCTTAGAGACAACACCAAGAGCACAAGTAATAAAAGAGAAGATTGATGAGTTGAATTTCATCTGAATTAAAAACTTTTGTGTTTCAAAGACATCATGAAGAAAGCGAAAGGACAGCCCAAAGAATAGGAGAAAATATTTGCAAGTCATGAAGCTGATCAAGGATTTTTATATAAAATCTTAAAAACACTTTTTTTAAAAAAATATTTTATTCATTTATTTGTAGAGAGAGGGGAAGGGAGGGAGAAAGAGAGGGAGAGAAACATCAATGTGCGGCTGCCTCTTGCGCGACCCACAACTGGAGACCAGGCCTGCAACCCAGGCACGTACCCTGACTGGGAACTGAACTGTCAACTGTTTGGTTCGCAGGCCGGCACTCAGTTCATTAAGCCACACCAGCCAGGGCAGAATCTTAAAAACTCTTAAATTCAATAATAAAGAGACAAATAACCCAGTTTAAAAGTAGGCAATTATGATAGACATTTTCCAAAGGAAATACACAAATAGCTAATGAGCACATGGAAAGTTAGTAGGGAAATGCAAATTAAAATCAATACGAGCCCTGGCCAGGTAGCTCAGTTGATTAGAACATCATCCAGCACACTACAAGAATTTTTAAAAAGATTTTATGTATTTACTTTTAGAGAGAGGGGAAGGGAAGGAGAAGGAGAGGCAGAGAAACATCGGTGTGTGGTTGCCTCTCATGTGCCCCACACTGGGGACCTCGCCCCCAACCCAGGCATGTGCCCCAACTGGGAATTGAACCAGTGACACTTTGGTTCACAAGCCAGCACTCAATCCTCTGAGCCACACCAGTCAGGGCTATAAGAAATTTTTTTAAAATCCCAATGAGATACCCACTAGAATGGCTATAATTAAAAAAGCAGACAATAACAATTTTTGGTGAGGATGTAGGTAAATTGGAACTCTCATATATTGTTGATGGAAAAGTAAAATGGTGCAGCCACTTTAGAGAGCAGTTTAGCAGGTCCTCTAAATGCTAAAAATAGAGTTTCTATATGACCTACCAATTCCAATCCTAGGTATCTACCCAAGAGAATTGCAAACATAAGCCCCCACAAAAACTTGTACATCAGTGTTCATACCTCTATTTGTAGCCTCAAAAGTGTAAACAAACCAAGTGTCTACCAACTGATGAATGAATAAACAAAAGGTGATTTAACCATATGATGGAATCTTATTTAACAGCAAAAAGGAAAGAAGTATAGATACATGTTACAATATGGTTGAACCTCAAAAATATTATGCTAGGTGAAAGAAGTCAGTCACAAAAGACCACCTATTGTGTGGTCTCACTTATATAAAACATTTAGAGCATGTAGATCCATAGAAACTGAAAATAGATTAGTGAGTGCCAAGAATTAGGGGGAGTGGAAATGGTGAGTGACTGCTGATGGGTACAGTTCCTTTTGGGGATAATGAAAATGTTCTAAAATTAATTAATGTGATGGATGTACAACTCTCTGTATACTAAAACCCCTTGCATTTTACACTTTAAACATGAGAACTCTACAGCATATAAATCATATCTCAATAAAGCTATTTTTTTTTTTTAGTGGCTTCTTGTTCACTATTGGAAAAAGACACCAGATTGTTCCATTCAGTGCCCTCAGAAAATTTGTTCCTGTAATGCATGGAGGAGCATGCTATGAGAACTGCCCTAAGGGTTGCTAGGAATAAAAGCGGGAGGCGGAGAGGGGCCAGGGGAGGAGGAGGATGGACTGAGGGAAGGAGGAGGGACGATAAGGAATAGGCGAAGAGATGCACCCAGAAATGAAGGCATAAATCATCTCAAGGTTGCACCAGGGAAAGGAAACGTGGGAGTGGGATTTGCAGGAGAGCTTTATCGTCAACTGTGTACACATGGGAGGGGGCTGGTCAAAGCAAAGCTGCAAAGCAAACGACTAAGGGAAGACTTCACTGATTCGTTGCGTATATAATGCCGTGTAATGCTGACGGGAATTGTTTGGTTAAAGTATACAAGCACTGCAATGAATTGGAAAACTCAATCACGATTGCTATCACTAAATTTGTATCAGAGCAAAATTATAATGTGATTCTTCAACTAGCCAGAGAAAATAAAAGGTTAACCCTTCCTACAAACAAAGCTGGGATTAACACTGGGTACTTCTAGGACAGTGCTCCTTTGTCTAACCAGAAATCTATGTGTATAATCTTATTTGTACATTCCCTTGCATCTTAAGAAGAGTATTTTTTAATTTCTAAAAATGTCTCCCCTAAATTAGATCTTTTAGGAGAGATGTTGGATTTAAAATATGCCCATTTTGTGAATAAGAATTTTAAAATAAGAATATGGGCAAAATGAAACAACACAATGGTTAACTCATTGTGCGCATGCGCGCATGCACACATCACTCCCTCAAAGGTTAAAGCAGGGCGAGTTGCAAATCCCATACTAGTAGCCTCTTCTGTGGGGCCTGGGCCTGCCTACTCATGAGTCCATGTCTTCCTCACGGCCCTGTCAGGCAGGGTGGAAAAGACAGAGACAGAGACTGTGACTAGGGCTTACTCATCTGCACAGTCGCTGGATGAGGACGGTTATAATAATTAACACGTGTGAAGGGCTTTGCCGTGTATAAGCTTCTACCGTGCATTTGATTTTTATTTAACTTTAATCTTTATAGAACCACCCCCCAACCATGAGAAAATCAAAGCTTAGGAATGAAGTGACTTGCTTAAGATCTCTTACTTTCTCCTCAAGTGTATAAACATACCTAAACCTCACTCCACATGCCCTCTTGCCAACCTATGCCTCCTCTTTCATAAGTAAGCTTTTTCACACTCCCTGTCTCCCCCTCCTTGCAGTCATATTGTTAATTTCCCTTATCTAAGGAATGTAATATACAAAGGCAGGTCACAAGCTGAAGGATCACACCTGGGGAGCACAGTCACTCAGCCCCTGCAGCTTGGACACGCATAAGTATTAAACACAGCTTGAGGGTTTAGCAAGAGGAATGTCCTTGATCTCTGAAGAAAGCAGGCAAACTCTGGGCAGGGAAGCTTGGGAAGTTTACAGCATTCCTTGGAGCTCCAAGGAGCTTCCCATTCTATGGTTACACTCCCCTCCCTTCCTCTCTGAAGGGAAGAACGAAAGGGAGAAAGGGAGGATGGAGGCAAGGAAGGAGGGAGAGCAGGAGGGAGGGGGAAGGGTTATTTCAAAACAAAGTCATCTGACCTCAAACCCCTTTATTAGGGTCTATTCTGATTCACTGCTGTTGGGGTTGCAAAACAGTGACTACCTTTTTAGGACTTGTAGCTCTGGCCTTGCGAGAAAAGAAGGTCCCCATACTCCAGAATTGTTTCTTTCACCTATCAAAGTACCTATACTTCCTCCATTGCAACCTCATTAATGATCTAGATCCTGAAAGATTTTCTGAGTTGAAGAGTCTCAAGGAGCTAAACCTGTTAGGAGGGGGTAAGGATGCTGCAGAAGCAGGAGGTTGCCCGAGGCAGATGTCACCTGCTTCCTAGTGCTTCGCAAAGTTCAGTCACTTACAGGACAGAAAAGCATGCTGCAAAGAGGCCAAGGAGTAACTTCATGGTCTTGGGTACACAGTTACTTCTCTCCCCTCCCAGCTGCACTAACCGTACTTCCTGTTCTGTTATCTGAAGTGTGAGTCTGGCACTGTGTGAAGACACAGTGCCCACTTCCAGCCAAGCACAGCAGCCTTTCCTCCAGACACAGAGGGTCACCCCTGTTCTCAGGGCTCTGCATCTCCAGCTGGGAAAACAGGGCGCAGCTTTCTTCTCCCCACATTCCAAGGTAATGAGCCACTGGGAGACCAGCATTCCAAGGACTTCCCAACCTGACCAGTGTTCAAAACCTAGACGAAGTCCCTGCACATTTCCCCACACTTTCCATCCCTTCTCTGTAATTCAGGCTGCTGAAGAATAAGTAGCTCCTCAGTGGCAGAGGGGACACATGCAGGTAGTCAGGAGAGACCACAGCAAAAGCACAAAGTAGGTGAAGTATATCTTTGATGCTCACATCTCTTCCCTTTTTCCTTCTCCCTCTACTGAAGTCAGGAAAGAAGCCGGAAATATTATTTATAATTCAATGTGAATGTGAAGTTCTCTTGTATCTCACAGGGCCTTTATCTGCAGTTATAAAATTTTTTAAAAAGCAGCAGCTTTTCAGGCAGGTAGCAAAGATGCTTTTAGGGAATGTGGGTATCACCCTAGGTGGAGACCTATTAGAAATACTCATGTACCCAGGCTCTTCCTGCTCATGGAACTGGACCATGTGGGAAGTTTGAGATGAATGGTCCACAGTCATTCACGTCAGGGACTTGCCCTCAGCCTCTACCTCTCTGGAGGCTTTTCCATCATCACCCACCTTCTTAGGCCAGTACCTGGTGACACTCATGGTGACCCAGGAAGGCTGGATCAGGGGAAGTGGAGAACAGGCTGTGCTGATGATTTATTAAACCCTGTGGCTTCTGACTCCTCCACAAGACTCCTCATCAGAGGGTGCGGCTTGGGTCATGCCGGGCACTCAGCAACTTTGCGGTGGGTATCGGTTTGTGCTTCCTCCCCTTTGCTTTCGATTCAGAGCTTTCCTGTTGCAGTCTGAGCTGGTCTACTTTAACCAGGGCCCCATAGCAGCTACCGCTGCATGCAAACTGGATCCACTGAGGGGTGAGCATAGGGCAACCAGAGGGGAAGGGTTGAGAGGTGAGAAAGGAAAGTGGTAGAAGCCAGCTGGAAATGAGAAAAAAATTCCAAAGATAAAATGTCATGATGAAGAACAATGAAGAAAACATTCCAGTAATTTAAAAAACATGTTCCAGTTCACATTCAGCCATGGTAAAAGTCAATCCTGATCTAAGTTAATTTGTTCAAATACATTTTCATTAGAACATAGCCTTGGATATATTTTTCAAAGAAATAAGAAATATATAGGATGAAATAAGGTTAATTCAAGATTTAACTAAATCCAAAGGAGTTGGGGGAGGACAAAGAGGGTAAAGGGGGTCAGGTCCTGTGGGATGGAAGGAGACCAACGTCAGGTTGGGAACACACAGCAGCGAATACAGCTATTGTATTACCAAGTGGTACACCTGAAGTTTATACAATGTTATCAACCAATGTTACCCCAATACATTTAATTTAAAAGCATGTTTACTAAATTAAAAAGAATTTATTAAAATTGAAGTAGCCCAGGCCAGGTGGCTCAGTTGGTGAGAGCACTGCCCTGATAATACACTGAGGTTGAGGGTTTGATTCCTGGTCAGGGCACGTACCAGAAGCAACCAGTGAACGCATAAATAAGTAGCACAACAAACCAGTGTTCTCTCTTCCCCACCCCTCCTTCCTCAATAAACTGAAAAAAAGAAAAAAAGAAAAGAAAGGTAGTGGGAACTGGAGAGTTTCAGATCCGCTCCCCAAAAGTTACAAAAAAAAATGGAAGTATCTAAATCCAATTTTAATTCAGGGACAAGATAACTGACAATTGGAGGTGGGATTTAGATCAGCTATGTTCCCAGGTCCTATACTAGATTGTTCCAAGTAAAGGAAGGAGCATTTGTGAAGGCCTAGGAGCAAGAGGAAGTAGGTGTGTTTGAAACACTGGAATCCAACACGAGTGGAGTGTGGACTGGTGGCTGCTGGGCAGGCTGCTGATTCCAAAGGGCTTATGAGCCCTGCCCAAAAGACTGGACTCTAGCCTAAGGATAGTTAGAAGACACTACACGATTTTAAACAGAGGGAGGTAAATGAATCAGATTTGCATTTACAAAAAACTTTCTGGTTGCTGGTGGAAATTCATCCAAGGGGAGAGAAACGAAGGCGGAAAACTAGCAAAGAGTTGCAAAAATCCAGAGGTGATCACTTAAGCCAGGTGGGGATGAGGATAAATGGGAAGATTCGAAGTAGATTTTACTAAATTTGGTTATTGATTAAATGTGGAGGGCGAGCAAAAGAGTAATCAAGGATGAATCCTAGGTTTCTGGAGAGACCAACAGGGTGGATGTTATGGTATATATTTGGATAAGGAACATTAGAACCTTATTCAAGTGAGTGAATTAATATGGTTCCAGGAATTTCCAATTGAAGAAGTTCTAGAAGGCAATTAAATGTATGTCTGGAGTTCAGGGAGGGTAGAGATTTGGAAGCCATTGGCATATAAACCTCAAGTAGACGTGGAAGGGGATGAGATTTCTCAGAGAATGCACAGAGGGAAAAGAGGCTGATGTGGGTCAGGATCCTGAGGAACACCAACACTTAAGAAGTTCACAGAGAAGGAGGAGCTTGCAAAGAACGCTGAGGATCCGTGACTAAGGCAGGACAAAAATACTAGTGCATGGGAACCAAAGGAAGACAGTGGGTCTTTCAAGGAGGTCAACAGCATCAGCTGCTTAGAGACATGTCAGATAAAGACTGATGTGTCCATTGAATTTAGTGATACAGGGAGCACTAGTGTCCTAAGCAAAGGCCCCTTCAACGCGGTGGGAGCCAACACCAGATTAGAGTGAGCTGAGAGGAGAGAGAAGTGAAGAATTAGAAGCAGCAAAGGTAGACAGCAAGGTGTGCATACTCTGCCCTCTCCCCCAAATGACCTTCCACACCGTTCCTACTTGGCAAAAATCTTGCCCGTTCCAGGAATGGGCTGAAGTGGATTTATTTATTTATTTGCTTGTTTGTTTGTTTTTCTTTCAATTTTATTTTGTATTGGTTTCAGGTGTACAGCTTAGTGGTTAGATAATCACCTACTAGACATAGTGTTCCCCTCAATATTTCCCGGACTGACCTGGCGCCATATATAGTTATCACAATATTACTGACTATATTCCCAAAGCTGTACTTTACGTCCCTGTGACTATTCTGTAACTGCCAATTTGAGGTGAAGGGGATTTATAAACAAACAAAAATCCAAGGAATATATATATATATTTTTTCCAGAGATGAATTCAGCCAGGGCTGGCAGTCAGGAAGTGAGTGACTTATTCTGTGCTCACCAGACAGGAACTGTCAACCAATAGAGGCCGGACACTCCGTGGTGCCCACGTGGGGGTGTTGGTCTACATCACGCCAAGAATGTGATGCAATTCTGAAGAACAGGAAGAGGTTTAGCTGGAATGGAAAGATGACTCTGACTTAGAGGTGGTGGTAACGGGGGCTGGAATGGGAAAGTCTTTTTTTCTTTTTCTTTCAAAAGAGCAGAGCCAGAAATGAACTGACAAGAGCAGAAGAAATCAAAAAACTGTAACAGAATGCCTTTGTACTCTGATTGTAGTAAAACAGGCAGAAAAAGCATCGGATTCAGAATTGGCTCTTTTTATCACTTAGGAGGAGAGAACAAGTACCCAGAGCTTGAGACTCTTGATACATGGAGCATCTCTCCACTTTCCTCTTTAAGCACAGAGCAGGTATTCTGTTAACAGATGAGAAAGCTGGGGAGGGTAGCTCGCAACCTCACTTGAAAATATAGAGGAGGACCTCGTACGCTATTGAAACAGTTCAGATGTTAGCTGCTGGAGTTCTTACACAGTGTAAAAGCACAAGGATATTTTAAAACAAGTTTGAATAATGAAACAATAAGAAAGATTACATACAAATAACATTTGCTCTGAATGACACAGGCACACTCTATGACAAACACATTTAGACAGTGTCAGGGATCATTTTTTTGGACTTAGGTAGGCATCTTAAATGGAAAGAATCAGGCCTGGACAACTTACTTTCTTCTTATTAAAAAAATTATTAAAAAACCTGGGCTATGTGAGATGTAAAATTCTGGAGTTAAACGGGAAAACATGGCTAAGAGTTTCTGGTTACACTGGTCAAATCATTAAAATGAGATTAAAGGAACAGCCCAAATTATTTTCTTCAGAGGATACAGAAAAGACAAAATATTATTTGAAATGAGTGAATATGAAGGGGTTAAGAAGTCCAAATTGGTAGTTACAAAATAGTCACAGGGATATAAAGTACAGCATAGGGAATGTAGTCAATTAATATTGTAATAACTACGTATGGGGCCAGGTGAGAACTGGAAATATCAGAGGGAATGCCTTGTAAAGTATACGATTAACCACTGTGCTGCGCATCTGTAATTAATACAAAATAATATTGACTATAAACTGTAATTGAAAAAAATTTAAAGAATAGCAAATAAATAAATAAATAAAGCTATTCTCTTTGCAGTATAGTTGTGACCTCTCAAGGAAACACTACGTTAGACACTTTGAGAAAGTGACAAGAGCCTTTGAGTTGGAGTTTTGCTTCCCTCTTCTGGAAACGGTAAGTCATGACCTGAGAACTGGATGGTGCTAAGGGATTCTAAATGCCGCAGTATAGCCAGACCAGGACACCACTCCATCAAGAGTAGAATAATCACGGGACTAAGTTGTTAGCTTCCAGAGGAAAAGATGGATTGCGCTGGTCATGAATGTTTCCCTTAAGTTAGAATAACAATAATAGTAATAATAACAGTGACATTCTGTGGCCCTTACAAGCCACTTAACAGTTCATAAAGCACTGAACCATGATTGCATTTTTACGTGCCTTTATCCTCCAATAATCCATATGAAGTAGGCTAGCAGATACCGCTCCCCTTTTCAACCACGAGAAATTGAGGCCCAAATAACTCAAGTCCCACAGGGGCAGAGCGGGGAGCTGGGTCTAGAAGCCAAATCTCCGGAGTCCCCAGTTCGGTGTTTTCTCCTGGTTCACCTGCACAGACCTGCTGCATGGGACACCAGGAATTCGTCTCTGTTGTACTCTCATGTCAACCTCTATGCTTCATCAGCAATGTCCCATAGTGTTCGCCTAATTGGTGGACATAAATAAGCTTTGTATCGGACTGTATAGGATTTTAGCAAGGCTACACAGTTATTGTAGCAAAAACAACAAAAATGTATTTACCGAAATCCCACAAACAAGTACATGGGCTATAGCAGATCTTCTTAAACTTTAACTGGGAAGTTCTTTAGTATTTAGTTTAGTGGGGTTTCTTTTTCTTTTTAATTTTTTCACTTAGTTGCCTTACAATATTGCATTAGCTTCAGATGTATAACAGTGATTAGACATTTATAGAAATTATCAAGTGATCATCCCAGTAAGTCTAGTACTCACCTGTCACCATACATAGTTATTACAATATTATTGACTATATTCTCTATCCTGTACTTTACATCCCATTACTATCTTAAAAAACTAAAACCACTGTTTTACTATTATTATTTTTTAAAGACTCTTTGGTGCATAGAGTTTTTTTAATAGTAAGTCCCAACTCTGCTACTGCGAAAATTGAGTTTGTGAATGATGGAAGAAAAAGCAGAGTGTAAAGATGAAAAAAATCAAGGAAAACCAATTTGAAGGTCAGAGTACATTTATTTTACTGCTCTAGGTGAGCAGATAAACACACTCTGCATGTTAACAAAATGGTCAGACAAAAAGCATACAAACTGATGTGCTCTTCAGTCTTTACTCTCATAGGCTGTACCACCTGCCCTTGCATGCCCAGCCCTACAAACTTGTCTACCTGTGCTAGTTGCAAGGGAACCATTGGGAGAAGTTAGGCAGGTGGAAACTGCCATCAGTTGGTCAAAACTAAGCCTTACACCAGTTTTGTAACTGGGACATGGTAAAATGTGTCTTCTTCTATAGGGCATGTCAGTCACAGTATTTGTTATTGTCACCTTTAAAAAAAAAGATTTTACTTCTTTATTTCTAAAAAGAAGGGAAGGGAGGAAGAGAGGGAGAAACACATCAATAGACTGCTTCTCATATGAGCCCCAACTGGGGACAAAAGTCGCAACTTAGGCATGTGCACTGACCTGGGATCAAACTGGTGACCTTTCACTTTGTGGGATGAGGATCAACAAACCGAGTCACGCCAGTCAGGGATGAAGTCATTTTTTTAGATAACCAACTGGTAAGGAGTTAAGTGACACGGAAAGCTCATTCACTGCTATCCGCACTACATAAAAGCAACCACAGGCACAAAGGCTCTGTGGTCAGCTAAGAACAGTGCCAGCCCGAGATCGCCAGTCTGACTTCGTGTTTGGTTTGCAAGCCTAATTTACCTCTATGCCCCACTCTCCTCCCTCTTCACCCTCTTCCCTGTCAATTGTTTCTGCCCTAAGGACTGATTTCATTTGCTATATTATTTTCTTCCTCTTCTCCAATGTGTTCACTACATATAGAATCTTCCTGTTGGACTTTTGTTGTGACTTCTTTTTAACGTGCCTCTTCCCTTCCCCATTCCCTTATTAGACCTATGCCATTTTATTCCAGTTTTTTTTTTTCTTTCACTCAAATGATGTATATAGCCATGACTTACAGAATAGCCCAGTTCCAGGAAACTTGTACATAATTTTTTAAGTCAGTGTCCTCATTCTGCAAATACTGCCGGGTCCCTCTAACATCAGCCATTGTACTGAGCGCCAAGGATACAAACAAGCCCCAATGACCACTATTTTAAATTGGTGAGTTCCACGCTAGAAATGTAAAGAAGTCACTATGTACGGGAGGATGAAACTGTCATTTCTCCCAGGTTGGTGGGAAGAAGTACATGAGACCGTCAGAAAGGCTTTCCAAGGGAGACATCAGAGCTGGGTCTTTGAAAGATAAGCAGACCTTTTGATTCTTTTAAATCAAAAGGGAGAAGGAGAGGGGTATGGTTGACAGAAAGATGTTCTGGAGAGAAGGTACTAATGAGCCAAGGCACAAGGTGAAGTGCCCGGCTGGTACCGAAGAGATAATGTGGCGGGACTCACAAACAAAAGAGGTGGGGTGCGGGAGAGGCGGATGAGTCTGGAATGACACAAAGCATAGACTGCGGAAGGCAGACTGCGGGGTATGTGATCTTTTATAGGGAACGGGGGTGTGAGCAACTCCTTAAGAAAATTTCTGGTGCTAACATGGTAGTGCTGAGTTGGAAAAGGGACCTGTGTAAGGAGAGTAATAAGGAGGCCACTGCAAGAGTCCCAGTTAAAGTTAATGAGAGCTTGAATCTAAGGCCGAGGGAAAGGAAGTGATGTATGAGTGGTTATTAAAAATAGACTTCGGTTAACAATTGAGAGGCGGAAGGCAAAATTGGGAGTCAAATGCAGTTTGTGACTTGTAGCTTAGGTAAAGGTGATGCCTAAAAACTGAAATACAGCAGGAAGCCCAAGGTAGTTTTTACCTTTGAGTGTCGAAATGGAGGCACTGTTTTAGATGCAATTACATATTCATGGACCATCAAACACAGATATCCAATAAGCAGCAAAAAAATTGGGTCTGGACCCCAAGTGTGAGGATAGACGGGGGTACTTCAGAGTTACCGATACAAGCTAGAGCTGATGCCCTAAATATAGAAGGCAAACCAGTTAAGCTTGTTCTTAAAGAATTCTTGCCATGTTTGAAATTTTTAGTAAAAGGATTCCTTAAAGCAGGGGCATGTCGGTATTAAGTAGTAAGAGAACATAGTGTATTATAAAAGCAATGAAAGAGAAGATAAACTAAGGTCTAAAAATAAAGAGTACACATAACAGCTGATTTTGAAGCTCTTCCTTACAGAGCAGAGTTGAAGGATTACATAAACTCAGTAAAAACAGCATCTAGGAAAATGAGGTAAAATGGAAAGGGAGAAAAAGAAGTGAGGAAAAGAGAGAATGAATGGGCAAAAGGACTAGGAAGGGAAGATTCAAAAATCATCTTGCTAAATTTTAAATGAATCAGATATAGAAAAATGTTGAATTAACATTGAGACTAAATGAAAAAGTCTAACTAAGGATGAGAAATGGCAAATAAGAACTCAAGAGAAAACAAAACATTAACGAGGAATACAGGAGAAATGACAAAAAAAAAAAATAAAGAGAATGGAATAATACCATGAAATTGTTAAAAATACCTTTCCCCAAAAAAGCAAATTAAATAACTTGACAGGACAAGCGAAGCGCCAAATGCTTAAGAGGAACATGTCTGCATGATTATTCAGGAGCAAGAACTAGAATGAATGGTGTGCTGGGTGGGTGTCCAGCAGTTCTGGAGTTGAACCTAAGTATTTCAGTCTGCTATGTGGCCTTGGGCAAGCTGGGAAAATGGTTATGAGGACTGTAATAATGTGTAAAATGCCTAATACATAGTTCCCAGTAAACGAAGGTTATGGAAGAAAAAAAATTGGATGTCTTGATTCGTATATGAAAGTCAAATTTCCAACAGTTTTTCGGATCTAAAACATGCTTTCAGTTAGCACTTGAAACAAACTTTATTAGAACTGAGTGAGTAAACTTCTCGAGACAGTTTTACACTGTTGGGTCAATCTTTGCTGTAATGAATAAGAATAGGATGTGAAACTCAATTTGCCCATTCTATCTCAAATTATGTAACATGCTATAAATTTTTTCTGGAGGCCTTTACAGTACAAGCTATCTGGCCCAGCCAGTTTATTTGCAATTATGGTAATAACATCTATACACCCACTGCACTTCTCCTTTTTGCTGAGTTGTTTGAAGACAAGCAGGGGAGGGTTCGATCGGTTTTGCTAAATACATTAACCAAAAAGCCTTAATTGTGGCCACCAACATCCAAGCTTTTAGTCATACCAACTCCCAATAAGATGGGAAATTAAATTATGAGACGTTTTCTTATACGTGTAGCATTAAATGCCGTGTGTGCAAAAATAATTATCCATTTGTCTTAACTTGCTTTTGCTAGACTATTAATAAAAGTAGAACACTTTTAAGATCCTTAAATGTGATTTTGTGGAACTGAGACCAAAATATTTTTCTGTATAAACAGCTCCCTAAAATGTACTACAGGAAAATAGAATCTTTTTTTGTAAACAATCTTTCAAGAATACATCTCATCCACAAAGTTAGTTCAAACTATACAGTTTTTCCAATTCACCAGAGCTGGACAGTTTCCAAGGCTTCTGGATACTTACCTTTGAGTTCCACATTCTACACATCTGGGGTTCCTACCTGGGGGATCATAGACCACTGGGTTACGGACAGGCTTTATGGAGTTCTTGATTCCTTGATGTAGTGTGTGATACTCAGCATGCACGTACACATGAACACTTTTCTGGGGTAAAGGTACATACCTTTCACCAGATTTTCAAAGGCCTTCCAACAACCTTAAGAACGAGTTTGACATTTAAATAAACAGATAGATGTACAATTGGCCAAATATTGCTGTATTTTAACATTTGTGAGATTTCTTAATTTAATAAGCATCTCGGGAAGTTCAGTGTTGTAACTACCAGAAAAGCTACTTATGAGAGTAGTTCTTCCTAGTAATTCACACAATCCTCAACCTACTGTGATCTGACTTCTGCCCCCAGTTCTCTGGAATTACTTGTCTGGATGATTAAGTTCCTAATTGCTAAATTCAAAATATTCTTTGGTACTTATTCGACCACTTGGTGGGATAGTATAATGGAGAAAGCAGACTCTGGAGTCAAACTGTCCAAATCTCAGCTCCATCACTTTCTAACTCAGCAACTTTGGACAAATTAACTCTCTGTACCTCAGAGTGGTATCCTTTGTAAAAAGATTCTTCACTCATATTGTGTGAGCAGTACTTACTTCAGTGTGAAATTAGCTCCCAATACAGCAAGCATTATGTGTTAGCTATTATTTGGCACTTGGGATAAATCCTTTCTTAGAAATCATTTGAAACCAGTCTTCTATGTCTCATTTAGCCAACTAAGGATGGCTCCTTAGTTGCACTTTCCTACTTCTAGGTTTATCCCTCCCTAATATTATCTTTTATACTATGGCCAGAATGATCATTTGAAACAATAAATCTGATGTCATCCCTTGCCCTGGACACTAGTGTAGCCTACGCTCCTCAGCATAGTAGACAAGTCCCTTTATGACGGTGGACCACTTTAGCTCTTCTTCCTAAGTCTCCATTGCCTACACTTACCCTACCAGGTACACTGAATGAGCTAATTACAATTGCCAAAATGCACCTTATTCTTGTAACTCATGACTTTGTTTAAGCCACTGACTCTGTCTGGAATATCCCATTCTCCTCTTTTTACCACAAAGTAAATTAGGTGGCTTCTCACTGTGCCCCTAGTAACCCTGTACACTACACTTTCTATTCTGTTTGGGTGCAGATCTTTCCTTCCCACTACTTCCAACAAAGAACAGAAGTAGGAGCCATATTATGACAGTCTTGTTCTTTTTCTACCATAGTTACCTTAAACCATTTTTTAAAATTCCTTTATCATTCTACAATCCCTCTTCTCATTTTTTTAACTAACCCACTGAGTTTAGGTAGACATATACCTAGAAGGTCGTATGTACATAAATGAACTAGATAACAAAACTTCACACTGAAGGGAACATTCTAGAAGTATTTATTTCACTGCTGACCACTTGGTTACAGCATGCAACTCTCAGCGAGCTACCACTCTGCACTCCTACAGAAGCACCAAATGCTTTGGTGCCACTATTCAGTTAGCTTTCCAGCCTTTCAAAGGCTTTTATTACCAACATCATTACTTAGGGACGAGCCTTTCAGGGACTTAACTTATTTTCTATAAAAAAAGAGTAACTTCATATTTCATGCACAAAATGCCAACTGGCAGATTTAGGTCCAAAATGGAAAGAAAAAATTTTTTATTCTACTTCTGGAAATTATCAGGAATAAAATAAGCATTTCTCCTTACCTTGTTACAAGGAAATAGAATTTTTGTCTCTATCAGGAATCAGGACAGCAGCTTTGGTGACCCCATAGTTATAAAATTACTTACTGGTTAAAGTTCTTTTCCAAAGATGTTAAGAAGTTGGCTCATTTTCCTGTACAATTTGAAGAAATATTTGCAGTATTTGTAGGAGTTACAGGTTATACTGCAGACCCTTGTGACAATATTGAAAAGCCTACTCTCCCATTTAAAAAATTCTATCTCAGAAGGTAAAAGGAAATCCCCATTATCCCTGAGCAAAAAAGAGAAAAATCATAGGTACTTTTATTTGTTAACAGAAGCCTCTGTAAATGAGTTATGTAGCTCTAGATCATTCTCAGAGAATTTACATAAACTGAAGCAAGTGTGAGGAGCTCTCAGCGACTTTTTCAGATAAAGTAGTATTTAGTAGTCTGAGTAGTCACTTGCAAAAAACTTAAATTTAATTAACTACAGAGCTGAACATTCTTCATTTTGAAATTTGAGACTGTCCTGAGAGGATGCTTATGGGGCATGAAACTACTGGGCAAGAATTTAAAAAATGTTAACAAATTGTGGCACGGAGAAAAGACAATGGGAAAACTGTGGCATAGAAGTGACAAAGGGGCAGGACAAAGCTGTAGTTATGAGCTGGGCCTTTCTTTTCATAAGTCAGGGGACTCTGGCTACACGTATGCTATGCTCACACATCTTAATATAAACCAGATGCTGAAAAATAAAATAATGTCCCAAACAAATTTAAGTCTTGTAAGGAATAAATGACAGAAAACATTTTAGCTTCTTAATCAAGGAGTGCTATAATATAATTTCAAGGCATCTTGATATAATTCGTTTAACCCTAAAGCAATTGTGCAATAAGCAAAATATAAAAGGAAAATAACAAAGGTTAACTTGCTACAGGGACCAACAGACAAGATATTTGCAGCACAGCAATTAACCTTCACATACTGGAGTCTTATTTAAAAGGCCATCAAAAAACTCAGATTACTGAAAATTACAAATGTCACCAACAAAAGGAATGTTGATCAGATAGACTCAAAAACCTGCCCAGACGACTGCCTTCTCTGAAGGAATTTCTGACTGTTGCTAGCACAGGCTGCTTAAGTTAAATCTCACCGATGGCTCCGATTGAGAATGGGAATTCCCCAGTCAGTGCTGTTTTAAAAACATAAAACAACTGGGAAAGAAAACACAAAACAAAACAATCTACTGTTCCCTAACATACATGGCTTAGTACCCAGAGAAAGCCTCTGCCCCCAAAAGAGACTTTCTACATGGGGTTAAGCTTTATTAAATGAGGTGTCATCTTTCATTTTCAGGATATATCTTTTCTTGCAAAGTCCTTAGAGGCATAAGTTCCACTTGGATTCTAATACACATCTCTGTGAGCTCAGCTTCCTGAAAACATACACCTGCTGAGTTCTAGGCTCTCCCTTGCCAGTAACCGGATTCACTACTTCACAGCCACCAGAATCGCACATACACTATTAACATGACGAAAAACACAGCTACTGCTGCAAGTTTGGCGTATGTGGACCGCATGTTCAAGTACTTCGCATCCTGGCGGTATTTCTTGGACAGACTGGACAAATTGTTAGCCTTTGAATCCAATGCTGTCAAAGAAGAAAAAAAGGAAAATATTAGTTAGTACATGGAAGTATTTTATCAAATGTATTAAGACATAAAAATAACCAAAATGAGTGATATTATACCAAACCACCCATGAAGCTTAAATTATCATTTTTAAGGGTAAGGTAGTATGTACTGATTAATCCATGATACTAAAGTACTGAAAAATCTACAGTGCATTTTATTTTTTTAATTATATTCTACTGATTATGCTATTACAGTTGACCTGATTTTTCCCTCTTTGCCCCCCTCCACCCAGCACCCCCTACTCCCTCAGACAATCCCCCCCACCATTGTTCATGTCCATGGGTCATGAATATAAGTTCTTTGGCTACTTCATTTCCTGTATTGTAGTTTATATCCCCATGGCTATTCTGTAAGTACAGATTTTCACTTCTTAATCCCTTCACCTCTTCACCCAACCTCAACATCCCCTTCCAATTTGGCAACCATCAAAATGCTCTCAATATACATGATTCTGTCTCTGTTCTCATTTGCTAAGTTTTTTTTTAGATTCAATTGTTGATAAGTATGTATTTATTGCCATTTTATTGTTCATTGTTTTGAACTTCTTTTTCTTAAATAGTCCCTTTAACATTTCATATACTAATGCTTTGGTGAAGATGAACTTATTTTGTTCTTGTTGGGGAAGCTCTTTATCTGCTCTTTGATTCTAAATGATATCTTTGCTGGGTAGAGTAATCTTGGCTACAGGTCCCTGCTTTTCACGACTTTGAATATTTCTTGCCAATCCCTTCTAGCCTGCAAAGTCTCTTTTGAGAAGTCAGGTGACAGTCTTATGGGAACTCCTCTGTAGATAACTGACTGCTTTTCTCTTGCTACTTTTAAGATTCTATCTTTAACCTTTGGCATTTTGATTATGTCTTGGAGTGGGTCTCTTCGCATCCATCTTGTTTGGGATTCTCTGTGCTTCCTGGACTTGCATGTCTACTTCCTTCACCAGATTAAGGAAGCTTTCTTTTATTATTTTTTGAAATAGATTTCTAATTTCTTGCTCCTTCTCTTCTCCTGGCACTCCTATGATGCAAATGTTGAAAAGCTCGAAATTGTCCCAGAGGCTGCTTACAGTATCCTCATTTTTTTGGAATATTTTTTCTTGTTGTTCTGATTGGTTGTTTTTTGCTTCCTTATGTTCCATAGCATTGATTTGATTCCTGGCTTCATCCACTCTACTGTTGTTCCCTGTAAATTGTTCTTTATTTCAATCAGCATGTCCTTTGCTTCTAGCTGGATTTTTTCATACTCCTGAGGTCCTCACTAAGTTCCTTGAGCATCCTTATAACCAGTGTTTTGATCTCTGCTCTGATAGATTGCTTATTTCCATTTTGTTTAGCTCTTTTTCTGGAGTTTTGATTTGTTCTTTTATTTGGACCACGTTTCTTCGTCACTTCATTTTGGCAGCCTCCCTATGTTTTTTTCTATGTATTATGTAGAGCTGCTATGACTCCGTTTCGGTAGTGTTGCCTAATGTAGCAGGTGTCCTGTAGGGTCCCTTGGCATAGCCTCCCCTATCACCTAAGCTGGGTACTTGAGGTGCACCCTTCATGTGGGTTGAGTATACCTTCCTCTTGTAGTTGAGCCTTGGTTGCTGTTAGCAGGTCAATGGGAGGAATTTACCCAGGCCAGTCAGTTGCAAAGACTGGCTGTGACCGCAGACCACCAACCTCTATCCTCTGCAGAGGATCAGTTGTGCAGCGGCAGGGTGGTGGTGCTCCGATGTGGTCTGTAGTTGTCTTCTTGGTTCATAGGCCCTGTGGTTTCCCAGGTGGTGGAGGCCAAGGTCAGCCCCCACATGTGTTTTGCCCAGGGCAACCTTGCCTGAGCTATAAAGCAATCTGGGATGGCTACTATTTGTGCTGGGCTTGGAGATTCCCAGGGGAAGGGAAGCTAAGCTGTGAGTTTAGGCTGGCTGCTGCCACTGCTGTGTCTGGAACCACTTAACAAGAGGTAGAGGGGCTGATGGCTCACTGAGTCCAGCTGTTGCTTGTTTGAAAGGATTTAGGAAGTTGTGAAGCATGAGCCAAGACCAGCCATTGGTATGGAAAAGCTACTGTTAACAGCTGTAAGTTGGGTGGGAGGAGCCTCACAGGATCTCCAGGGTGGGGCACAGTGTTAGCCACGTTGAAGAATTCGCAGATATAGCACATATCTGCTGGCTCTGACCACTTTTCCGTCTAAAAAAAAAAAGCTGTTGCCCCAGCTCTCACCTTGATGCTAGACACTTCAGTTCTTCCCTGTATGCCATGGTGTGTTTCAAAATGCTGGAGCTCAGAGGGAGTGAGTCTGAGTAAGTTTGTGGGTGGGTTCTTTAAGTAGAACTGCTTGGGACTCTAGAATTTTCTTCCACTAACTCAATCCCTGCTGGTTTTTGCAGCCAGAAGTTATGGGGATTTATCTTCTTGGCACTGGCCCTGGGCTGGGGGGCCTGGTATGGGGCTGGGATACCTCACCCCTGAGATATTCCCCCCACAATTTTTACCCACCACGCATGGATATGGGACTACCCTGTTCCATCTCTGCCCCTCCTACCAGTCTGGATGGATGTGGTTTCTTTAATTCCATAGTTGTCAGACTCCCACTGAACTCGATTTCTGCCTCTTCTGAGTGATAGTTGTGGTACATTTTAGTTGTAACTTTGATGTGGCTGTGCTGGAAGGCGAGCTATGTTTACTTATGCCCCCATCTTGACCAGAAGTCCCTCTACAATGCCTTTTAAAATTATCACGACAAATTATGCTCAAATTCTTGAGACTACATAGTGAAGTGGTTAGGAGCGCAGACTTTGGCCTGTGACTCTTTGATTCAAATTTCAGATGCACTGGCCATGTGAGGTTGGTCAACTCAGCCTCTCTAAAGACCCAGTTTCATCATCTATTCAACGTAATGGGGATAACAGAAACTTATCACTGGAGTACAGGTCCATGAGAATGCCTCTAAAGTGAGCGCAATGCCTGCATACAGTAAACACCTGAGAAATGCTGGCTGTCCTAAGCATCTCCATGATCTTTCAACAGTCTAAATCATATTCTCTCATATTACAAAAAATAACAACATGTAAAATATGACTCATGTACCAAGAAAATTCAAGGAACCAAACATTGAGTATTAAGCTTTATTTCAATGGTGAATGCCAAATTTCTAAGATTCTCCACCAATTATAGTCAACAGACTTAAGAAAGTTGTATTGTACTTAAAATACAATAACAGATGCTAGAAAACTACTAATATCTACTAAATCAAGCTTTTTAGAATCTTTTGCAACATTTATTTTTCCTACAAGGACATTTGTAATGTCATTGTCTTCTTATAATTGTGAACTGAGCACTTAGAGAAATAGCCAAACAGACACAAGCTAGACTGGACTAAGTATACACCATACTTTAACAATAAGAACAGATAGAATAAAACCTCTCAGTTTGATATAAATGAATTTTGATTAAACACTGCACTTCTTTAAATTTTTGAATAACTATTTTACAACCTGAATTTGCTTGTTCCCCTCAGAGAATGCTACTGGAATATTTGCAGTTGCCTAATAGAAACTGGTTTGATTGAGAAATGTGCCATTACTCAATAACACAGGCATGACAACCACAACTAAATTATCAACTTGTCTACAAGAAAAACACCTAGTCATGTTAAAAAAAAGTTAGAAGATGAGAAACAACCATGACAGTGCTGTAAGGCATCTTCTAACCAGTCTACTACAGTGTATAACTTATTGGGTAGAGGTTTTTAACTACGTGTTGATGGCTGTATCATCAGTAACTAGGACAGGGTGTGGCATATAGTCAGAGCTCAATAAATCTTTGCTAAGTGAATCTAAATCCAGTGGGAATAACTAGGCAGAGGAACAAACATATGAAATATAAAATCAGTAACAGGGAAGAGAATTCTTTTACATAGGAATATTTAGGAGCACACGATAGCATTAACGCAAAGCTACTGCTGGGAAAAGTCATTTAGGAAACATGTGAAGGCATTATGTGAAGTGCCAGAGGATACAATGATGGTCAGACATGTTTTTTTGATCCCTGTATTTGTGGAATTTGCAATGTAGCAGGGTGACCCCTTTGAATGAAATCCATGGCTTAAAAGAAACGGTATATTTAGGCAGTAAAAAAGGGCGTAATTTGATCTTGCTGAAAGAACCCATAAGAACTATTCTTGGGTCTTAAATACAAAGTAGACTAACTATACAACTTAAAAAAATTGAAAGAGAAGAAGGCATAAAAGATGGATTCTTATTATGAAGAAGCTTGGAGAATAAAATTTTTGAGGTAGGCTCATCTTTTCATTGTCCCTCTCATATGCTCTGTTCAGAAATGCTTTTTCTTCCCCTTAAAATAGCACTCTTCACTCCTTCCTGATTTATCAAACTTCAAGAACTCTTTCCTGCTCAGTTCACATTTATCTACTTCCTTCTACATTTTTATAGTTCTCTTTGTCTATCTGTCTATTTAAAACTATCCTATGCTGGAGATGGACAACAACTCTGCAGCCAACAAATTCCACCAGGCACTAGCAGGGGGACTTTTAGTAAGCTACTAAACTGTTCTGAGTTTCTGCTGCTTTATCTGTAAAACTGGTTTGATACCATGCACCTTACTTGGGATTACTCCAAAGAATATGTAAGATATATGTAGTCCCTTACCATACTGCCTGGCACAAAGTGTTCAATTGATATTTGTTTCCTTATACCATCTATAAATTGCTCTGTGACAATGTTTATTTTCCCAATCAGATCAAGTTACTTTAGGGTATAAATGTATTTCTTTTTATTTTTATTTTTTGGATTTTATTTATTTATTTTTAGAGAGAGGGGAAGAGAGAAAAAGAGGGAAATAAACATCAATCAGTGCCTCTTGCATGCACCCCAACTGGGGATCTAACCTGCAACCCAGGCATGCGCCCTGAGCAGGAGTCAAATCAGCAACCTTTAGCTTTACGGAACAATGTCCAGCCAACTGAGCCACTCTGGCCAGGGCTGAAATGTAAGTTTCTTTTTCAATCAGCATATCAGCTATGTAGCAACCAGCAAAGCCCTAGAAGAGAATTCTTTACACTTATGATAAACTAACCAATGTAGTATGTATTTTGAATTTTTAAAAAATTCCTGACTGCCAGCAAAGATGGAGGTGTAGGTGGACACACTGTGCCTCCTCTCACAACCAAAATTAAGGACAACAAAAATTTAGAACCAAAAAAAAAAAAAGAAAAAAATTCAGAACAGATAGAAAATTGAATTGTATGGAAGTCTGACAATGATTCACCCGGACTGGTAAGAGGGGCTGAGTCGGCGGCCAGCAGAGAGGGATCAAGGCAGGACAAAGTAGTGGCTAGTGGTCCCGGATGCACAGGCAGTGGCTGGCACACCCCAGGTGCACAGGTGGTGGTTACCGTGTGCAGGGAGGCAGCGAGCGGACCAAGCGAGGCGTACAAGGTGGCCGGGGTCACACATTCACGCGCAGATAAACCAGGCAAAAACAAGCAGCAAGACAGACTGTGCAACTCAGGGCCCCAGCGCCGGAAAATAAAGCCTAAAAGCACCTATTGAAAACACTTGTGGGAGGTTGAAGTGCTGGGAGAGACTCCCAGCCTCACAGCAGAGTTCGTTGGAGAGACCCACAGGGTCCTAGAACATACACAAGCCCACCCACGCAAAAATTAGCACCAGAAGGGCCCAATTTGCTTGGGGAAAGCGGCAAAAGGGACTGGAATCCGAGAGAGCACGGAGCAAGCTCCACTGTTCCCTCTTGGACCCCACCCCCACATACAGCATCAGAACCCAGCAACTGGGCTGCCCTGCCCTGGTGAACACCTAAGGCTCCACCCCTCACTATGTAACAGCCACGACCAGACCAAAAAACAAAAACAAAACCCCCACAAAACCAAAAATGGCTCAAATGGGAGAACAGATCAAAGCCCCAGAGCCAATTCATCTAAGCAACGAAGAGATAGCCAACCTATCAGATGCAGAGTTCAAAGCACTGGTGATCAGGATGCTCACAGAATTCATTGATTTTGGTTGCAAATTAGATGAACAAATGAAGGCTACAATAAGTGAAATGAAGGAAAACACACAGGGAACCAATAGTGATGGGAGGAAAACTGGGACTCAAATCAATGGAGCGGAAGGAAGGAAGGAAGGAAGGAAGGAAGGAAGGAAGGAAGGAAGGAAGGAAGGAAGGAAGGGAGGGAGGGAGGGAAAAGAATGAAGAAACAAGGATTCAAAAA
>PVKU01001745.1:0-28741 GCA_004027475.1 Anoura caudifer
CTCATAGACAGAGAGCAGGATGACAGCAAAGGGGCACGGGGAGGGGGAGAATAGAAGGTGGAGGGATTGAGGAAAAAGGAAAACATACTCATGGACACGGATAACAGTGTGGTGATTGTGGTGGGGGAGGGGGATGTAAGGGGACTAAATGGTAATGGAAAAAAATGCAATTAAAAATAAATTTAAAGAAGATTAAGACTTGAATGCAGTTTCTCTGACTATAAATTCAAATCACCATATCATGCAAAAAAGCTGCTAAGTGGCATACAGTCTGTAGCCTGTGTCAAAAGCTGCAATGTTGCAGGTGGGCCTACCTCTACTGCTAATGTGCCCCAGCCACAGCACCTGAGACTGTTACTTCTCTAAAGCACCGCTGATGCTCCTAACACTAGTCTAACTTTTACAAAAAACAACTAAACCGCAGATTTACATTAGACCAACTAAAGATCAAACATCTTTTCTATGTAAATTAATATATTCAATGTTACTCTAGCCTTGAATTTTAATGTATTAAATTTAATTTTGTACAATAATAAGTCTATATAGATGATTCTGAATCAGAATACTTTATTTAGTATATTATATATTCCTCTAAATTTGCAGTACTAATACTGTTTAGTGACACCACAAAAGCTCAGATTTACTAATTCCCTCAAATTTTCACTGAGTTCACAGTGGAAGAATCCATAATTTCAGTAAGGGAGACCATAATGGCCTTAAGAATTCATATTTATAAAGATACAAAATAGGTAAAATAAATGAAATATTTGAGAACATAGTCTGTGCAGGAAAAGAGTCACAAAAGCACATTCTAGTAGAGAAGTAGTACAGAGATGAGAAAACCAATTCAGCCATAGAGAAGGCTCAAGGAACACAGGCATGTGAGCTGTGCTCCCAACAGCTGGTATCCTTTAGATGGGTAGAGAGGGTAAGGCAGCACTAGATGCAGAGAAAGAACCTAATCCAATACACAGAAGTGGGAAGTAAAGTACCCGTTTGGATAAAGGTAAGTATATAGTCTCCTTCTCTGTAATTTATATTGTACCACACTGTCTTCACTCCTCAGTTTCCCTCCCTGGTTCCTTTTCTGCCATATAATTATAAAATGTTTACCAAAGCTATGTCATTGGCCTTCTTCTCACTCCATACACTCTCTGGGTTATTTTCTTCCTCTCGTTTTTCAACTAATAATCATTTTCTGATGATTTCAAAATACGGCCTTCCAACCCTGGTCTGTCTCCTAAGCTCCTTAGACATATCTCCTAGATATCTGCACTTAAAGTTTTCCATAGGTACCTGAAATTAAATTTACATAAATATGATACCAAGGGCTCATGAATATTGACAGGAAAAGATAAATTCAAGAAATTCTTAGAGACTGACTCCTCTGGATCTGATAACTGATTGGATGTGAGAGTTCAGAAAAAAGCAGTCTTAGTACAATTCCCAGATTTCTGCCTTGAGTGAATAGACAATTGTCTTTAATGTGAACTGAGGGGGAGAATTAAAAAAGGAGTAAATTTAGGGATAATTTAGGAGAAGTTGGTTATGAGGGCTATACATAAGATATCCAAGGGTATGTGTCTAAGATGCAGGCATTTATTTATATGCATTAGAAGCCGATATTAGTAATAACAAATTCTGAAGTCATCAGTAAATATACAGTAAATAAAGCTACTAATTTAGATATGGTCAACCAAAAAGAGCATACAGGAGGGAAAAGGGAAATGGGTCAAGGATGAAGTCCCAAAGGGAGTCACACTATTTAAAGAAAGGAGCCAACAGGGGAGACTGAGTGGTAAATTGAAATTCTTTCATAAGGTAATTTATCCAAGTGGCAACAGAATGTGCTTTAGGTTCAGATGAGGGAAAAAAAATTGTCACAGTGTTAGTTATAACTTCACTACCTAGGTAATCACCCTATGCTTTAGTTTCCTCATCTACTAAATGGGATTAATACCTTCTCAGATGACTACTTTGAGGATGCTTAAATGAGACAGTAAGCACACAATAATAACTATTGTTATTATATAATATCCAATACTGATAACATGTAATACCTAACTCAGGAAGCAGTTCATCAGAATAAGAGCTTAGGATGCACATGAGGCTGAGTAGGGGAAAAAATGGGACTGGAGGGTATTCAATCAGGAGCGAAGAGCCAAAAGAGACAAATACCATGAAGTGTTAAAGAACTAAATGTAATGTACACAAGAATAACCCATTTGGGCACAGTTTCGCCCTTCGGTTTGCTTAGTTTTACACAAGGAAATAACATCTGGCATTTACTAAGTCCTTTTAAAATTTTGATTGATAATAAAATGAAAGGTGGTTTTACTTTGGCTAAGAAACCATTTACTTTATTCTCTTACTACTTTATATTCTCCTATTCTCTTATTGTATATTATAAAAGCTATGGGTATTTAAAAGTAAAAGCATGAAGACAAAAAAAAATAGCTCAAATGTTTGTTTCTAGTTTCCAGACTACATAAGCTAATGCTTGGTTCTGTGGGCCGGAAAAAGAAAGACACCCATATGCTTGCTTTACAATAGAGATGAAATATTTTCAACCAAAAATTGACCTCAGTTTATTCAGAGTAGGAAAAAATAAAGAAAAGAGAGAGAATGTGTTTTTAAGAAAAATTACATGTACAAAGTAACAATTTAATGTGTTTATCTAGGCAACCCAGTATCTTACTGTGGTAATTCAAAATAATGAAGTTTGCTTTCACAGAATTCAGCAACGGTTAAAAAACAAAGCCACCTACTTTCAACGAAAGCAAAGCAAACCAGAAGTAGTAGAATATTCCATTTGTATGTTTCCCTGAAGTCCAAATACAAGCAAAACCAACAAGTTTAGACCTAGGCTTAAGAATACACTACATGCTGGGGAGGTTGGCAGGAAAGAGCACTGCCAGACAGGAGGCGCCTCAGACAGCCTGTTCTCTGTCTATCAAGAGGACTGAATAGTCTGTACAGTCAGAAAGGAGAAGGAAATTCAACAAAAAATACCATTACAGACCCATGTCTTTAATATTTTCTCCTGGAAGCAAGGGTGGTTCTTCCATTTCTGCTAATTTGTTAGACTCTCTCAGGACCTGGATTGGAAAATGGAGGAGGGGCAAGAAAAGAAATATTTTTTTTACTCAAAGGTTAATTTTTCATGCAAATTTCAACTGAGTATGCTTGCTCTTACGTAAAGTGATTATATTACAACACTATATCAAATTACAAAAACTGTAATCTTGGCATATATAACAATGTGACGTTGCTATTTTTCTACAAAGCATTTACCAAGTGCCTAGTTTGTAAAAGGTACTACATATAAACACTTTACACATTTTCTCATTGAATTCTATACAGCCTTATAAGGGTAGGTGTTATTATCCTCAATCCTAGAAGAGGACAAAAAGGCTAGAAGTGACAATTTGTTCAAGGCTGCATAGCTAAAACGTGTCAGAATCTAGATTTGAATTATAGTTTTTAGTGGACTACAGAGCGCATTTTCTTTCCAGTAAGCCATACCTAAAGGCCTTAGTGCATTTAAACTCAAAGTAAATCAAGTTCTTATGTAGATTTAATTTTTACAGAATTTGGAAATGATGTTGATAAAGAATCTTGGTGAAAAAGAGATATTTAAATTAATTAAAATCATGATCAACAATGTTATTGAGTAAGTTGCCTTATGAAAGATGCTACACTGGATTGCAAGAATGTAAAGATACAGAAACAGTTTTCTAATGCAGTTACAACTCAGAGAAGACACACACAAACACACATGAGTGGGTCATATGTTAAATACATCCCCTCACTACTCAAAGCCTCCCCTTTCACTCCCAAATAATAAACTTCATTGTCAACAATTCTTTACTTCCCATTAATTCCTAAACATTCTGGAATCTGGCTTTGCCACCTAACCTAACCCTGTGCAGAAGGGAACCTGCTTTCTCCCCAATAAATTCATTTTTAAAGATAATGGACATTTTAGTTTTTATTTTTATCCGTTTGATACTTCTGACACTATCTGCACATGACCTTGGCTAAAAATCTCTTCTGGCCATTCTTTTTCAATGACCTTTACATTCTCTTTCCTTAACCTTCCCTGTCCCTCAGAGGTTTGTCCATTTTTCATTTAGTCACTTCCCGATGATCTCATACTTCATCTATGACTTCGACTAATTTCAATCTACATTGACAGCAGAGATTTTTCTTGGACTCTAGTTCCATGACTCCAGGTAACTAATGTTCCTCCCCATCTAAATATCCCACAGATACCTTGAATTCAGAAGATCTCAAACTGACCTGTGTTCCATACTTAGCAAGTAGCACTACCATCCATTTCATTGTCTAAACCAGTTCTGGGGGAGGGCCGAGCAGTGGTCTCTGTGAGCAAGATGCTAGCCTTCTATTTCAACCTTGATTTGCTTCATCAGACTGAGAACCAATAGCACTAAAGTAATTGACTCTCAAACACTTTTTTAATTCTCACAGGATATGTTTATTGATCTTAGAGAGAGAGGAAGGGAGGGGTGAGAGGGGAGAGAGGGAAGCAGTAGGAAGAGAGGAAGAAAGAGAGAGAAACATCAATCAGTTGTCTCCCACACATACCATAAACAGAGGGACTGAACCACAACCTAGGTATGTGCCCTGACCAGGGATCAAACCCACAACCTCTGGTGTACAAGGATGATGTTCCAACCAACTGAGCCACAGGTCAGAACAGCAAACATTTTTAAAAAGCTTTTGACTTTTGTTTCCTTCCACCCAAAAGTAGACTTAAGAGTTCTCAATAGAAGGTATAAAAGGAAGAAAACACAAGGTACTGAACATTAACTGCCTTCAAGGACACCTTCTGCAGGCTCTCAAACTGGGTTAGATGTCTGCTATGCATGAGCTCCAATATGGCACCTACCACCCACTTTAGCTGCCTGTCTGACATCTTCCCAACCAGACTCCTAGAGAAGAGTCCACTTTTGAATACTCAACAGAGATTGAGTATTCAAACAGGAGCCATATATGCAATTTTTAATGATCTAGAAGCCACATTAAAAAAAGAAAACACAGGTAAAATTGATTGTAACAAATTTTATTTAATCCAGTAAGTCAAAAATACTGTCATCAACATGTTATAAATATTTTAAAAGTATTAATGAGGACTTCTGGCCAAGATGGAGGAGTAGTTAGACAGGCTTCACTTCCTCATACAACCAAAAGAAAGACAACACCAATTTAAAAACAAAAACAACCAGAACTGCCAGAAAATCGAACTGCATGGAAGTCCGACAACCAAGAGTTAAAACCTTTGCCTGTAAAAAGCTGTGAGGGTTGTGGTGGCAGAGACACTTCCAGTCTCACATAGGAGAGTCCGTTGGAGGGGCCCATGGGGTCTCAGAATGTATACAAAACCACCCACTGAGAATCAGCACCAGAAAGGCACAATTTGCTTGTGGGTAGTGGGGGAAGTGACCGAAAGCAGGATGAGAGCTGAGCAAGTGGCATGGTTCCCTCTCTGATGCCTCCCCCATATACAGCAACACAAGGCAGGGAAGTGGGTTGGCCTACCCTGACAAATACCTAGTGTTCCACCTGATACAATGTACCAGGTGCACTGAGACAAAGAAATATGGCCCAAATGAAAGAACAGATCAAAATTCCAAAAATAGAATTATGCATTGAAGAGATAGCCAACCTATCAGATGCAGAGTTCAAAACAGTGGTAATCATAATGCTCAGAAAATGGTTGAGGATGGTTGCAAAATAAAGGAAGAAGAGAAGGCTATGAAAAGTGAAATAAAGGAAAATGTACAGGGAAACAACAGTGAAGAGAAGGAAACTGGGGCTCAAACCAACAATTTGGAAAGAGGAAGAATAAACATTCTACTAGAATAAAATAAGAATTCAAAAAAATGAAGAAAGGCTTAGGACCTTTGAGACGACTTTAAACGTTTCAGCATCTGAATCACAGGGGTACCAGAAGGAAAAGAGGAAGAGCAAGAAATTGAAAACTTATTTGAAAAAATAATGAAGGAGAACTTCCCCAGTCTGGTGAAAGAAATAGACTTCCAGAAAGTCTGGGAAGCTCAGAGAGTCCCAAAAAACTTGGACCCAAGGAAGCATACACTAAGACACATCATAATGATATTATCCAACATCAAAGATAAGAAGAGAATCTTCAAAGGAGCAAGAGAAAAGGAGACAGTTACCTACAAAGGAGTGCCCATAAGACTACCAGCTGACTTTTCAAAAGAAACCTTACAGGCAAGAAGGGGCTGGAAAGAAGTATCAAAGTCATGAAAGGCAAGGACCTACATCCAAGATTACTCTATCCAGCAAAGCTGTCATTTAGAGTAGAAGGGCACATAAAGTGCTTCCCAGATAAGGTCAAGTTAAGGAGTTCATCATCACCAAGCCCTTCTTAAATGGAATGTTAAACGGACTTATCTAAGAAAAAGAAGATCAAAACTATGAACAGTAAAATGACAACAAAATTACAATTATCAAAAACTGAACCTTAAAAACAAAAACAAACTAAGCAACTGAACCTTAAAAACAAAAACAAACTAAGCAAACAAGTAAAGTAGAACAGGAAAAAAATCACAGAAATGGAGATCACATTGAGGATTATCAGTGGGAAGGAGGAGAAGGAAAATGGGGGAAAGGGTACAGAGAATAAGGAACACAAATAGTAGGTACAGAATAGACAGGGGGAGGTTAAGAATAGTATGGGAAATGTAGAAGCCCAAGAACTTATATGTATGACCCATGACATGAACTAAGGTGGGGGAATGCAGAGGGGTTGCAGGGTGGAGGTGGATAAGTGAGAGAATAAAATGGGACAACTGTAATAGCATAATCAATAACATATACGTAAAAATAAAAAATAAAAAATAGAAATTTTTGTGCATAGCAAAGGCTTAAGGCTTAAGTTGTTATATCTTCATAACCCTACTATAGCCAAAAGAACAAAAGGAAGAAAAAAGAAAAAGATTTACTGCCACCACACTAACTTGAAGTCTTAATTTCATCATTTATATCACAATAATATTAATATCCATCTTACAGGTTTGTAAGTATGAAATGAGCTGCAACATAAAAGGATTTGCAAAGTGCTATTAAAATGTAAGAAATACCCATTAATCGTGCATTAATGACAGAAGCAGCAACAGAAGTTTCCACTATCTCTTCTCACAATGGTTTATTCACACAGTGGTTTGTTTTTCTGCTGTAAAGTAAATAGGGGTTAACGAGACCTTTCAAATGTCTGAGCTGCATTTATCTCATAGCAATAAACATAATGTCTCCATAATGTCCTAAGTAAAACATGAGATATACTGTACAAAATAAATACACAGGCATTAATATTTAAGACAGCATGTCATAAAGAGAACCCCATAAACCTAACTCTTGAACTAACTTCTAGATTTAGCTACAAAATAGAAAGCATCCTATTCTAAAGAAAGCAAGATGAGGAATGATGTCAATGTCATGGCAGCATAAGATATCCCTCATTTTTGTTGCCCTTTAACTTCTAAAATTTGGCATCTATCCATTAGCAAAAGGGCCTCCATGGGAGCTATGAAATCCAGCACCATATACCAAGGGACCCAGGAGGAGTCTCACCTGCTAGTGCATCAGGTACTAGACAGACAGAGGCTGGTAAGGGCTGTGGAACCAGCAGGAGTCTGTGAACTGACTCCAGCCCCTCTTGGCCACAGCACCTGGAAAACACTAACTTGGGTATACACTCACAGATGAGAAAGCATTCATAGAAATCCAGGTTTCTACAGAAGTTCCAGCACTCCACTGGAGCAAAAAATATATACAAGTTTGGATACAT
The DNA here is from genome assembly GCA_004027475.1 of Anoura caudifer. Taxonomy (NCBI): domain Eukaryota; kingdom Metazoa; phylum Chordata; class Mammalia; order Chiroptera; family Phyllostomidae; genus Anoura; species Anoura caudifer. The sequence continues at coordinate 7,838 of PVKU01001745.1, forward strand.
CAGAGTGGGTAAGAGGAACTTTGCCAGCATCACCTCTGTCCATGGGGCAGCACATCTTAGAGACAGAGGAAGTTGGGGATCCCTCCTATGGAGGGAAGGGGTGAGCAGTGAGTGAGCACACAACTCCCTTGTAGCTGCTGTGGGGCTGCTGCTAAAGAAATCCTACTCTTACCCACAGCACCCAGAGTATTAAAGCAAGAGCTCCACTACTTGAGGCAGGAAGGAGTTCAGCAAAGAGGCAGGTTAAGAATATCAGAAGGCATTAAAGGAATGTAGTTCTCTGGGTTCTAGACTCTAGCAGAAAGCCCAATCATAAGATGCTGGAAAAATCTCAACCCAGTATCCCTCTACCTGACCCATGGGAACCCCCAAATCCTCAAGTACTGAAACCACACTCTCCCCTCTCTGCAGTCAGTTCCTTGCCCATGTTTCAGAGGGCAACAGCAAGAGCAAGACAGGGAATGTATGCAGAAAAGCCAGGGTCAGTGGCCAAGGGAGAAATAATTATGAGCTGTACTGCCACTTTTGGAACAATGAAAGAGAGGTTCCAACAGCTAGTCTAGTTCACTGTAAGATCAACAGAAGACACACAGCTTAAGAATCTTGCCACAAGAGGAAGCAAGAAGTGTGGAACAGGTGTATTCATGCAAAGACAGAGGAAGCCCCAGAATATAAGCCAAGCCAACAAAAAGAATCTCTCACATAAAGGCTGCCAGTAAAGGTTTACGGAGGTGGCTGCTACTTCAAATGCCAAAACAGCAATACAAAACTACAACTAACATAAAGAATCAAGGGAACATGACATCATCAAAAAAATCACAATACTCCCCCAATAACTGAACTCAAAGACAGAGACCTGTGATTTAACCAACAAAGAATTTTAAAAAGCTGTTTTGAGGGAACTCAATGAGCTAAAAAAAAATTAAAGACAATTCAATAAATCAAGAAAACAATAAAATGAACAAAATGAGAAATAGACAAATATCATTAAAAAATACAGAAATTCTGGAGCTGAAGAATTCACTGAATGAAATAAAAAATGCAAGACAGGAGTACTAACAGCAGAAGAGAACAGGCAGAAGACAGAATGAGTGAATTAAAGAACAGGAACTTTGAAGTAACCCAGTGGAGAACAAAGAAAAAAGAATAAAAAAAAGTGAAGCAAACCTACATGATTTATAAGACACCATTAAACGAACTAATATCACAATCACTGGAGTTCCAGAAGAAGAAAAAAGAAAGGGAGCATAAAGCTTATTAGGAATTCCAGACCTGGGGGGAGAGAGTTGGACATCCAAGTACATGAAGCTCATAGATCCTTTCATTATTTCAATGCAAAACAATCCTCTTTAAGACACATTATAATGAAAGTGTTAAAAATCAAAGATAAAAAGAGAATCCTAAAAGTAGTAAAAAAAAAAAAAACCAAAAAACAAAACACTTTAACCTACAAAGGAACCCCCATTAGGCCATCAGCAGATTTCTCAGCAGAAACCTTACAGGCTGTGGGAAAGAATGAACTGATATATTCAAAATGCAGAAAGGTAAAAATTACCAGCCAAGACTACTCTATCTGGCAAAGGAATCCTTCAGAAATGAAGAAGAAATACTTTTCCAGACAAACAAAAGGGGAGAGAGTTCATCACCACTATGTCTGCCTTACATAAAATGCTGAAAGGAATTTTTCAAGTTGGAATGAAAATATCCTAATAGTTACATGAAAACATACAAACCACTGGTAAAGGTAAATATACAGTTAGATTCAGAAAAGTCTGATTTTGTAATGGGATGCTGTGTTAAACAACTGACTACATTAGAAGCATTAAAGAAAAGTGCATTAAAAATAATTATAGCCAGTATAACTTCTTTACACAACACACAATACAAAATGAGGTAAGTTGCAGCATTAACAACATAAAATATTCAATGCAATCCCTCTAAAAATTCCAATGGCATTTTTCACAGAAATTTTTAAAAAATCCTAAAATTTGTATGGAACTACAAAAGATTCCAAATAGCCAAAGCCATCTTGACGGGGGGAAAAGGCTGGAGGCATCACAATTTCTAGTTTTAACCTATATTACAAAGCTACAGTCATCACACCAGTATGGTATTATCATATAAACAGATGCATAGATCTATGGAACAGAATAAAGAGCACAGAAATAAACCTATGCATATAAGATCAATTATTTTATGACACATTGCCAAGAATATACAGTGAGGAAAGAATAGTCTTTTCAATAAAATGGTGCTGGGAAAACTGGACAGCTAAATGCAAAAGAGTAAAACTGGACCCCTGTCTTGCACTACATACAAATACCAACTCAAAATGGATTAAAGACTTAAACATAAAACTTGAAACCATAAAACTAGAGGAAACCATAGCAGGTAAACCCCTTGACATCAGTCTTGGCAATGATTTTTTGGATTTGACACCAAAAGGAAAGGCAACAAAAGCAAAAACAAGTGGGACTATACCAAACTACAAAGCTTCTGTAGGGCAAAGAAGACTATCAACAAAAGGAAACAGCAACTTACTGATTTGAAGAAAATGTTTGCAAAGCATGTATCTGATAAGAGGTTAATATCCAGAATACATAGAAAAGTCATACAACTCAACAGTGTATTTGGAAATTTTTATAATGTAATACTGGGGAGGGAGTTAAGACTTTTAAACTTGACCAGTTATGTGAAGGAAAATCACTGCAGGCCTCTGGTAGAGGCAATGGCACGGTCAAGGAAGTGCACAAAACTGGATATAACAAAGATGAAATTATAAAAATCTAGAAAAGAAATATCAAAATCCTGTATTAGTCTGGTATTAAAAACACAGTGGTGGTAGAAAAAAAGAGGAATATTTGATACTTATTGGAAGAAGTGGTTAAATTTGACCATAGGCTTAAAAACAAATAGGACCAATTATTTGAGCAACACTTGATGATTTTTACTTGGGAGGAATTGCATTTAAGATACGTCAATAATGGAAGAAGAAATACAGATTAACAAAAAAAGGAGGTAAGATCAAAACAAGAGGGGTAACTCAAACCTACCAGGAACCTATCTTTCTACAATGGGAACTAGGGAACTAGGGAACTAAGGCAGCAAAACCACACTGATTCATTAGGTTTTTCTGCACTCACGGGGAACTATCTGTAGTGGAAAAAAGTTACATAACCTTCCCACGTGAGAGAAGAAGAGAAATCCCCATCAGGAGAAATCACCCAAAAGACATAAAACACTTTTCTCTTGCTGGGCCAAAATAATGTTACTAAATGGCTATCCAATCTGTTTCCTATCAGATTCATTAGACCACTGCCTCCTTCAGGAGCTCTGGTTATATCAAGAGATAAGATCATATCTTTGCTCTTTGATTGCATTTAATACAATATTTAATCATTTGCTTATTACCGAAAAGTCTATAGCGCACATTAAAATTTAACTGGTAAGAAATCACAAAGATGGACATTTGTAATTTTTTTAACTCCTAAAACCTAATCAATTCAGTTAAGCTCTCCTCCAAACATGTTTTCCCCTGTTGTCTTCCATGCCCTCTCTATCAAATTTGAACTCTCCATGTGACTTCACCCTACCTCCCTTCTCTCCCTCTCTCTGATCAGAAAATTACTAAAAAGGAAATTCAGAAACCTTATCTAAAATGATGATCTGGAAGTTGGCAACTTTATGGGTCAATCTTCACATGGAATGTCAGATGACAGAAAAACAGGAAAGAATTTTTCTGAAATCTGAAAAACACTAAATAAAATCATCTGAAAGGAAAAACCGAGTCTGTAGAAGTTGCAAACTATCCTCCAGTTTCCTCATACGCACTAAAATGGCAAAGGAAAAAAATAATGAACTTATTCTTCACTGAATAATTCTACTAAATAAAATTCTTTACATTAACTTTACTTTAGTCTATTTTTTAGTACAACTTGGCTGTGTCAATATAAGAACATGCAAACCTATAAAGAAGCTTTATGAGTTTGAGCCAAATGACATATGCCAGGGTGCAGGATCTCAATTGCTCCAGAGAATAATAGTTTTGCAGTTTCTTTTATGCATTTGAAACGAAAGAGGGAAAAAAAAGGAAGATTGCAGAAGGTGGGAGAAAGCAAGGCAGGAAATTATAGGACAGTTAAAATTGGTGCTCTCATGCTTTAGAAGGAGGGAGTCCGAAAGGGGGCATTTCAAAGGTATGTTAATCTAGACACACAGAAACAATGAACAGGGCTTAAGGCACAGATAAGCCTTCTACTAAAGAAGTTATATGCCTAGGGCATGAGTACTCAAATGACTGGCCCAATTAGGAATTTATGATCAGATCACTTGTTAAGTTACTTTCCATAGAACCCCCTTTTCTTCTATTAATTGACAAACAACAAAGTAGGCAAATGAATCATACAAATAAAAATCTGGTCCTGGCTCGTGTGGCTCAGTGGATTGAGTGCCAGCCTGCAAACCAAAGGGTCACCAGGTTAGATTCCCAGTCAGGGCACATGCCTGGGTTGTGGGCCAGGTCCCCTGTAGGGGGTGTAGAGGCAACCACACATTGATGTTTCTCTCCCTCTCTTCCTCCCTTCCTCCCCCCTCTAAAAATAAATAAATAAAATCTTTTAAAAAATCTGAACAGGATAGAGCCAAAGACTGGCATCTGGGATGGATCTTACTGGTTATATATCTGAAAGTAGTACATCCAAATTTGAGCCCAAAGAAACCCCTTTGTTTCATAATGCTGCCAAGAACAGTTTGGTGTTCACCTGAAACCACAATCAGCAACAGTTGGATAGCATTACATCACCACCACCAACTACAAAAAGGGTGAGTACCTAAAGAGGTACATGCTGAAAAGCATCACTTTGTGCTATGGGTTGAACTGTGCCCTCCAACAGATAAAGACAGGTTGAAGTCCTAACTGACAGGACCTCAGAATGTGACCTTACCTGGAAATAGGGTAAGTGCAGGTAGGGTCACTGTAATTACCAGGACAACGATACAATGGAGTAGGGTGGGCCCCTAATCCAACATGACTGTTGTCATTATTAGAGCACACACCTGTGAAGAACAGAGACACTTCCATGGAGGCAGAAACTGAAGTGATGGTCTACACACCAAGAAGACTAAGGACTCTTGCCCTTCACCAGCAGTTCGGAAAGAGGTAACAGAAGCAGTTTGCCACTCCAAAATGTGCCTTTTGGGATATTGATTTTAAACTGGTTATTAAGGAACAAAAGACTCAGCAACAGCCTTTGACCATCCTCCTTTACGTGCCTACAGGAATTTAGATAAGAGGACCTGCTCTAGAAAGGGAGATATCATAACAGATAATTATAGTTTAACATAAACTGTGTGGTAGAGAGGAACCTAGCAAGGCCCATTTGTTCAAAGTCCTCTGTGTGCTCCATTGTTGAAGATGGTTTACCAGACACTTATTTAGCAAACACTTGCTTTTCCATATGCATGTGAGTTACCTTCCTACCCAGTGAAGTCCCAAATCACAACCCACCCCACCCCAACACTCATACTCCAGAACTGTGAGACAATAAATTTCTGTTGTTTCAAACCATCTACTTTGCAGTGCTCTGTTAGAGCAACACTAGGATATGAATATACCCTAATGTCATCAAAACATTCAAATTTGAATACTAAAATGCGACCTGTTCACAAGTGCTAAACTTTGGAAGCAACTGAAAAAGTCTTTCAGCAGATGACTGGATAAACAAACTGTTATCTCCACACAAAGGAATACTATTCAATGATGAAATGATCTATCAAGCAACAAAAAAGATATGGAGAAAACTTAAAGGTATATTCCTAAGTGAAAGAAGCCAATCTGGCTACTTATTAAATGATTCCAACTGACAATGTGGAAAAGGCAAAACTATGGAGGCAGTAAAAAGACCAGTGGTTGCCAGAGGTTTCGGGAGAGGAAGGGAAGGACAAATTGGTGAAGGGCAGCTGATTTTTAGTTACACAGTGAAACTATTCTGTGTAATACAGCAATAGTAGAAATATGTCATTCTACACTTATCAAAACCGACTGAATGTACATCACAAAGAGTAAACCCCAATGTAAACTATGAATTTTAATTTATAATGTATTAATATGGTTTATCGATTGTAACAAATGCACTACACTAAGAAAAGATATAAACAATAGAAGAAACTGTAGGGATCAGGGAGAAATAACACAGGGCTGCAGACTTTTTAAAAAATAACTCAGAATATTAAAATAACCACAGTAACAACTACCAACTATTAGCAACATAATTTCATAAAAAAAGGAGAATGTTAAAACCAAAAAAAGTTAGGAGGATATAATCTTCAGATAAAGAATAGGTCTTTCCAAAAAAGGATGGCACATAACAGAATATCTGCCAAGACCAAAACAGAACAGAAGTAGATAGGAAGAAGGATAAAACGCTATCTCAATTACCTTCACTTTGCCTCAAACCAAGAAAACTATCATCATGAACTGGGCCAGTTAACGCACTATTTTAATGCACTGTTTTCAGGAGATCATTATTCATCTACTGCTCATAATATCCCTGAAAGAGAAGTAGTGTACTTATTCTCATTTTTATTTATTTTTTAATTAAATTTATTGTGGTGACATTGGTTAGTAAGATCGTACAGGTTTCAAGTGTATATTTCTACGACACTAGCTCTGTATGTGCACTGTGTGCCCACCAGCTTCAGTCAAACTATCTTCCCTCACCACATATCAGGTCCCTGTCCACCCCCCAGGCCCTTCCCTCTGGCAACCGCCACACCACTATCTGTGTCTACGAGTGTCAGTTTTATATCGATATGTAAGTGAAATCATACGGTTCTTAGCTTTTTCTGACTTAGCTTATTTTACTTAGCATGACATTCTCAAGGTCCAGCCATGTTGTCCCAAATGGCGATATTTCATCTTTGCTTTGGGCTAAGTAGGAGTCCAATGTGTATATCGACCACATATTCTTTATCCAATCCTCTATCAATGGACACTGTTATTCCCATTTTGAAATGTGGTAATTGATAACTGTACAAGAACTTCATTTCATTAACATGACTTTTTCCTTAATGCAACCAGAAGGATCTGGTTGCCTCCTTTCAACCAGATCCTTCTACCTTTATACAGGCTGTACATCCACTCCCTTAATTATTACGCCCTCAGGACACTTAGGTTCTGGTCATTGTTAAACTATCTTAAAAAGCAAAGCCTCAGATCTGTTGACCATAGAAACAGTGTTTCAGCCAAACTAAAGATAACATCTTGACCTCAGCTGTGTTTCAGCCCCAGACCCATGAAAGTGGAATGACCCTACTGAGTACATCCTTGCAAAGCCAGACAGAACAATACCATATCAGGACTGATATCAGGACTGCATGCAGTAATCAACAAGCACCTACCCTGGCTCCAACCAATCAGTAGAGCCCACGATCCTAACCCTAACTCCCTTAGTCACCCTGATTAATGATTTCCCCCTATGTAACCCAACCTCTAGAGCACCAGAGAGCCAGGTTTTAGACTACTAGCTCACCCGTGTCTCCAAGCTTGGTGCCATTTCCTTAAATAAACCTTTACTTTCTGGGGCAAACTCCTGTTCACGCTCTATTGGGCTTTGATGCACGCAAGCAAGTGAATCCCTTTAGCTCAGGGGTATCAAACTAATTTTCACCAGGGGCCACATCAGCCTCCTGGTTGCCTTCAAAGGGCCAAATGTAATTTTAGGACTGTATAAATGTAACTACTCCTTAACTAGGGGTAAGGAGCTCGGCACTGCTGCTGGGTAGAAACAAGGTGCCAGACCAGGTAAAACAAGGTGGAGGGCTGGATTCGGCCCACGGGCCTTGTGTTTGCTACTGGTTCTTTAGCTGGATAACACCCTTATAAAAGTTAAGCAACTTTTCCAGGGTGTCATATACCTCACAACAGTGGCTGAACTTGAACAGATTTATGACTAACACTATGATAACGACATGATGGCATCTTAGTGCAACCGTATAGAGCAAGTAACTGATATGAGGGATCAGAGGCTTAGGAAGAGATCAACACAAGGAAAAGATGTGGGAATCATCCATAAAGAGATGACAACTGAAGCCATGAGAGAGAAACAGCATATGGAAGAAAGGATGAGGGGTACTGGGGGAAAGCAAGGGAAGAAGGACATATTAGAGTCACCTTGTCCAGCTGAGGAACAGCAAAGTACACAGAGGAGGTGCAGTCATATAGAAAAAAGTGAACCGCAAATTGCCACCTGGTTTGAAACCTGTAATAGTCATGTTTAGCTCCTCTCTCCCCCTAATCTGCAATATATGGGCAGCTTTAACACATTATACCCACATATATATTTTTTAAATCTGTCCCATGCTCTGCATATGTCATTACCCTAGTACATGCCCTTCATGAAATTTTTTCTTGGAATTGTTTGAACTGCCTCCAAACATTTCTCCTTGTTTCCATTTTATCTGCCTCTACTACCACTTCTTCGTGTATCTCCATGTTCTAATTTTTATGTACCCTTTATGTTTCTATTATAATTATTTGGCTGTTTTAATAAAATGTGATCACATTTAGAGCTTTTAAATTTTAAGCTATAAAAGGGTTAATGATATCTGTAAACCATGTCAAAATAATTACAACCCAGTAAACATGCTATAGACTATTAAATATACACATTTCAGTACAGAAGGCAAGACCCAACTTACTATAACCTCACTAACTGCTGACATTGTAAGTTTATGGTAAGTAGAGTTGTAGAGCTTTTATTCTGATATACAACCTTATAACTATAAAAGTGCTAAATAGAAACTTTTAAGGAAGAGTTTCTGTGTACCAAATACTAACAGCAAGAGAGTAGTAAAAGTACTGGTGATTTAATTTTTTCCTTAATTTTAGTTCTATTTCCCATAAATTTTTATAATGAAAATAATTTTTTAAAAACCTCTCAATGTTATTATAAAAGACATAAAATTGTACAAAGGAAAGTTAACGGTAACTTTGGAGAGAAAAGTTTCAGTAAAATGGAAATCATGAGAAATTTGGACTAAAGTTCAAACCTATTAAGGATGGAATGAGACAACTGTGAACATTTTCAATGGATTTAGGTGGCTCTTTGATGAAGAAGAACTAGCGACTATCTTGTTCTCTTTTACAAACTTTCCTCATATAACTGCTTCAAAGTTCTTTTTCAACATTGGTATCTTTGATTTTTATCTATCTCCCATCAGAAAAAAAAATTAAAGATCATAATGGGCTACATGGGTCAGAGATGGGGCTAAGCCTATGATTAGCCAGCTGACCATGACCTGTTTCACTGAAGAGCACAAGACAGTATATTCCAGATGTGTAGGTCAGTGTGAATGGAAGTGAGAATGAGCACATTCTGCGTAAGGAACTATAAGAAGAATCCCTAGTTCTGGCCAAGATGGAGGCATAGGTAGAAACCCTTCACTTCCTCTCAAAACCAAAAGAAGGATAACAACCAATCTAAAATCAATAAACAACTAGACGCACCAGAAAATCAAACTGCATGGAACTCCGACAACCAAGGAATTAAAGAAAAAATCAACCAGAACAACCAGACAGGTAAGGCGGACTTGTAGGGCAGGCTACTCAGAAAAAGTGCTGGAGGCAACTGAGGGGTGGGGCTGACTGCCAAGCTTGGAGGAGCTGCATGAGAGGACTGACTTAAGGGGGAAACTGAGACTCAGCTGACTGTGGGCTACGACGACTGGGGTTGCCATAGTGGGAGATACTTCCAGTCGGTCTCAAGAGTCTGTTGGAAAGTGCACTAGAGACGAGCAGGCAAGCTGCATTGCTCCTTCTCTAGCCCCTCCCCCACAGGCAGCCCAGCAAAGAGGGTTGTCCTGCCTGGGTGAATACCTAAGGCCCCACCCCTTACAACTTACCAGCTGTGCCAAGACAAAGAAATATGGCCCAAATGAAAGAAAACAGCAAAACCTCAGAACTAAGCAATGAGGACACTGCCAACCTAACTGATGGAGAATTTAAAGCCTTGGTAATCAAAATGTTCACAGATCTGATTGAGTTCGGTTGAAAAATGAAAGAACAAATGAAAGGTACCCAAAATGAGATACAGCAAAATATTCAGGGAACCAACAGTGACAAGAAGGAAACCAGGATTTGAAGCAACTATTTGGAACAAAAGGAAGAAATAAACATCCAACTGGATCGGAACCAAAAAACAAGAATCCAAAAAAATGAAGAGAGGCTAAGGACTCTCTGGGATAATCTGAAACATTCCAATATCCGAATTGTAGGGGTGCCAGAAGGAGAAGAGCAACAGCAAGAAACCAAAAACTTTTTTGAACAAATAATGAAGGAAAACTTCCCCAATCTGGCAAAGGAAATAGACTTCCAGGAAGCCCAGAGAGTCCCAAAGAAGTTGGACTCAAAGAGGAACACATCAAGGCACATCATCATTAAGTTACCCAGGTTTAAAGACAAAGAGAAAATCCTAAGAACAGCAAGAGAAAAGAAGACAGTTACCTACAAAGGAATTCCCATAAGGCCATCAGCTGATTTCTCAAAAGAAACCTTATAGGCAAGAAGGGGCTGGAAAGAAGTATTTGAAGTCATGAAAGGCAAGGACCTACACCCAAGATTACTCTATCCAGTAAAGCTTGCATTTAGAATGGAAGGGCAGATAAAGTGCTTCCCAGATAAGGTCAAGTTCAAGGGGTTCATCATCACCAAGCCCTTACTATATGAAACAAAGGGACTTCTCTAAGAAAAAAGAAGATAAAAAATATGAACAGTAAAATGACAACAAACTCATAACTATCAACAAATGAACCTAAAAGAAAAGAAAAACAAAGAAAACAAAAACTAAGCAAACAGCCAGAACAGGAACAGAATCAGAGAAATGGACAGCACACGGAGGGAGTTCAGTGGGGAGGGGGAAGGGAGGAAGAGGGGGGAAAGGTACAGGGAAGAAGAAGCATACTTAGTAGGCATAAAGTAGATGGGGAAAGATAAAAAATAGTATAAGAAACAGAGGACTCAAGAACTTATTTGTACAACCCATGGACATGAACTAAGCAGGGGCTGCTGGAGGGCTGGAGGGGCAGGGTGGAGGGGGGATAAAGGGGGGAAAATTGGGAAAACTGTAATAGCATAATCAATAAAAAATACTTAAAAAAAAAAAGAAGAATCCCTAACTATGTATGTGGGGTTATATTAGGGAACAGCTAGAGATACAGTGTGAGAGCTGTGATGGCACCAAACACAAAAGCCCTAAACACAACACTTAGAAGTATGCTTTCTACTGTAAGAAACAAATATCCCCTTGAAGAATTTTTAAGCAGGGGTATCACATTATGAAAGTAATGTCAGAGAAAGATGAACCTATGATAATACATTAGAGAAAGACAAGTCTATCAGACATAAGAAATAGGAGACAATTAAGAATGGAAAGTAGAGGAGAAATAAGTATTTCTCCAAGGATATGACATTTGATAAAAGGGAAAATAACAGTTTTTCTCATTCCATTCCACTGAGTCAGTCAAATTTTTTCTAGGCAAATTCCACATTCCAGAGAGAATGACCTCTAAGAAAACAATAATGACCAAGACAGATGTCTACCCTCATGGGGCTTATAGGAATATATTCTTTTCTCCAATGGTTTATCTTAAAATTCTTGTTTTTGTAAATACCCTCCAAATATTTTCTTGTATTTTTAAATGTAAGTCATGTATAAGGAAGCTCCCATAAGACTGTCAGCTGATTTCCCAACAGAAATTTTGCAGGCCAGAGGGATGACACAAAATATTCAAAGTGAAGAAAAGCAAGGACCTACAACCAAGATTACTCTACCCAGAAAAGCTATCATTTAGAATCAAAGGAGAGATAAAGAGTTTTCCACATAACATAAACCTAAAGGAGTTCATCACCTCAAAACCAGTATTACAAGAAATGCTAAGGAAACTTCTTTAAGAAAAAAAAGATAGAAACTATAAAAAAAATAGCAAATAAAAAATTCTCAGTGACAAAGACAAATACATAATAAGAGCAGTGGCTCAATCCACTATAAAGCTATTACACAGAAGTTAAAAGATAAAGGTAGAAAGATCGTGTGTAATTACAACAATAAATTAAGAAACACACAGACACACAAAAAAAGTAAAAAATAATGCCAAAAACATAAACACAGAAGGGGTAAGTAAAAATGGTAGTGATTTTGGAATGTATTCAAATTTAAGCAACCATCAATGTAAAACAGACTGATATAAACTACAAATCAAAAATCTGCAAGAGATATATAAGAGTTAAAGAGAAAGGAATCCACTACAGAAAGTACACAGAAAAAGAGAAAGATAATAATAAACAGAAAATAATTAGAAAAACAATGAACAAAATGACAATAACTACATACCTATGAATAACTACCTTAAATGTAAATGGACTAAATGCTCCAATTAAATCAAATAACCTAGGGTAGCTGAACAGACAAGAAAACAAGACTCATGTTGCCTACAAGAGGCCCACTTCAGATGGAAGACACACACAAACTGAAAGTAAAGGGATCAAAGAAGATATTTCATGCAAATAGAAATGGAAAAGAAAGCTGGTTTGGCAAAACTTGTGTATCAGACAAAATAGACTTTAACAAAGGCCATAATAAGAGACAAGGAAGGACATTTTGTAAAGATATAAGATCAATCCAAGAAGACAATATAACTTAAAACTCTTGTAAACACTTATGCACTTTATGTAGAAGCACATGATATATAAGGCAAATACAAAGGGACATAAAGAGAGACTGACAGTACAGTTACAGTAAGGGACTTTAACACCCTCCTGACATCAATGGATAGATCATTCTGACAAAAAAAAAAAACACCAAAAACAGTGGCCTTAAATAATGCTTTAGACCAGGTGGATTTAATTAATAAATTTAGAACATTTCAGCCAATAGGAACAGAATGTACATACTTTTCAAGTACACACGGAACATTTTCCAGGACAGAACATGTTAGGCCAAAGAACAAGTCTCAGTATATTTAAAAAGACTGAAATTATAGTAAATTATCTTCTCTAATCATAATGGTATTGAAACTAAAAAACCACTTACGAGAGGAAACTGAAATACACACAAAATACATGGAAGCTAAATAACATGCTACTAAACAATAAATGGGTTATCAAAGAAATTGAAAGATGACTTAAAACAAATAAAAATGAAAACACACAACCCCAAATCTATATAACACAGCCAAAGCAGTTCAAAGCATGAAATTCATAATAATACAGACCTGCTTCATAAAAAAAATCTCAGACGATCAATCTAATCCTAAACTGACAGGAATAGAAAAAGGATAACAAACAAAGCCCAAAGTGAGTAAAGGGAAGGAAAACAAAAATCACAGCAGAAATAAACAAAATAGAGTCTAAAAAATGCAAAAGATCAACAAAGGCAAGAGCTGGTTCTTTGAAAAGATAAACAAAACTGATAAACCTTTAAACAGACTTGTCAAGTAAAAAACAGAGAGGACCCAAAGAAAGAAAAAGAGACATGAAAGGGAGAAGTGAAAACCAACACCACAGAAATACAATTAAATACATGCCAACAAACTGGACAACCATGAAGAAATAAATTCCTAGAAATATACAATCATCCAAGACTGAATCAAGAAAAAACAGGAAATTGGAACAGACTGATACCTACCAACAAAATCAAATCATTAATCAAAAAGCTCCCAACAATTTAATATCTATCCTTCTAAAATTATTACAGCAAATTGAAGAGGAGGGAAGGCTCCCATTTTACAAGTCCAGCATTACCCTGACACCAAAACCAGACAAGGATACCATAAGAAAAGACAATGACAGGCTATTATTTCTGATAATCATAGATGTAAAAACCCTCAACAAAATACAGTGAAACCTTGGTAGTTGAACTTAATTCGTTTTGGAAAACTGTTTGAGAAGCGATTTGTTTGAAAACCAAATCTCCTTTGTTGCATGAGAGATGTGTGACTGATCATATAGGCATCAGCATGAAAAGGTTGTCAGAGAACTGAGACCCAAAGGTTTGTTAGACAACCAAGACATTTTTTCCATGAACAACTTGGTTGAGAAATGAAGAGTTTGAGAACAAAGGTTTGACTGTATTAGCATATCAAATTTAACAACACATTAAAAGGATCATAAACTGTGACCAAGTGGGATTTATTTCTAGGATGCAAAATTGGTTGGATATATGCAAATCAACTGACATGGCACACCACGTCAACAAAATGAAAGACAAAAATCATTATCATAAATGTACAAAAAGCATTTCACAAATTTCACCCATTTATGATAAAAACTTTCAGCACAGTGGGAATAGAGGAAACATATCTCAACATGATAAAGGCCATATATAACAAACCCACAACTAACCTCCTGTTCAACAAGGAAAAGCTGAAACCTTATTATTTAAGGTCAGAAACAAGACAACGATGGTCATCTTCACTATTTATTCAACGCAGTATTGGAAGTCCTAGCCACAGCAATCAGACAAGAAAAAGAAATAAAATTTCTATCCAAATTGAAAAGGAAGATGTAAAACTCATTATTTGCATGTGGCATGATATATAGAGAGAACCCTAAAAACTCCACCAAAAATTTTTTTAGAACTGATAAATAAATTCAGTAAAGTGGCAGGATATAAAAATAAATATTTAGAAATTAGTTGCATATTTATATATTAATAATGAACTATCAGAAAGAAAAATTAAGGAAAACCCCATACACAACTGCATCAAAGAAAAAAAACACACCTAGAAATACATTTAACCAAGGAGGTAAAAGACATGTACAGAAAATTATAAGACATTGAAAAAAAGAAACTGATTGAAGACACAAATGAAAGCATATACTATGCTCATGGATAATAAAAATTAACATTATTAAAATGTCCATACTACCCAAAGCAATTCCCAGATTTAATGCAATCCATACCAAAATACTAGTAGCATTTTCACAGAAGTAGAAGAAGTAACTCAAAAATTTATATGAAACCACCCACAAAAGACCCCAAAATGCCAAAGCAATCTTGAGAATAAAGAATAAAGTTAAAGGTATTGTTCTACCTGATATCCAACTATATTACAAGGCCAAAGTAATCAAAACAGCATGGTTCTAGCATTAAAAAACACACACATAAATGAATGGAAAAAAATAAAGAGCCCAGAAATAAATCCATACACCTATGGTCAATTAAATCTCCAAAAATGAGGGAGAAATGGTGGTGAGAAAACTGGACACATGCAAAAGAATGAAACTGGATCACTTTCTTACACTGTATACAAGAACAGATTCAAATGGATTAAAGACTTAAATATAAGACCAGAAACCATAAAACTCCTAGAAGAAAACATAGTCAGTAAACCTTCTGACATTTTTCTTAGTAACATTTTTTCTGATATATCTCCTAAGGCAATGGTAACAAAAGAAAAAATAATCAAATGGGGCTACAACAAACTAAGAAGTTTTTGCAAGGTAAACAAAATGAAAAGAAAACACAACAAATGAGAGAACACACTCTGCAACAACACATCTGACAAGAGCTTAATATCCAAAATTTATCACAAAAAACTTATACAACTCAACACCAGAAAAACAATCTATTTGAAAAATGGGCAAAAGACCTGAATAAGCACTTCTCCAAAGAAAACATACAGATGGTCAACAGACATATGAAAAGAGGCCCAACATCACTAATCATCAGGATAATGCAAATTAAAACCACAATAAGATATTACTTCATACTTGTCAGAATGGCTATTATAAATCAATCAACAAACAAGTATTGTGAGATTATGGAGAAAAGGAAACCCTTGGGTACTGTTGGTGGGATTGCAAATTGGTGCTAAAACTGTGGAAAACAGCATGGAGTTTCCTCAAAAAATTAAAAATAAAACAGCCATACAACCCAACAATAATTTGTAAGGATATATGCACCCCTATGTTCATTGCAGCATTATTTACAATAGCCAAGATATGGAAGCAGCTCAAGTACCCATCCACATATGACTGGCTAAAGATGTGGCACATATATACAATGGAATATTAGCCATAAAAAAGGAATGAAATCTTGCCATTTGCAATAACATGGACTGACCTAGAGGGTATTTTGCTAAGTGAACTAAGTCAGAGAAAGGCACATGCCATATGACTTTACTTAACATGTGGAAACTAAAAAAACAAAATGAACAAACAAAACAGAAACAGAAGCCTACATACAGAGAACATTTTGACAGCTGCCACATGGGAGGGCTGGGTAATAAAGGTGAAGGGATTAAGAAGTACAAATTTGACAGGTATAAAATCATCATGGCGCTATAAAGTACAGCATAGTCAATAATATTGTAGTAACTATGTATGGCATCAGGTGGGTACTAGATTTATAAGGGTGATCACTTTGTTAAGCTTCATAAATGTCTGATCACTATGTTGTACACCAGAAACTAATATAATATTGTATGTCAACTGTAATTTTTTTAACAAGAAGGTTTTGTTGTAGAGTTCTGATGGTTATCCTTTATCCAGCTAAAGTTCTATTCTTTTCATTCTTACATTCTTACCAGTTGATTCTTATGGTGTGGGATAGTGATGGTACTCATGAGTAAGTGCTAACTTTGATCATTTTTCCTCTATTAAAATGGTTTTGTGTAATTCATACTACACATAATCAAACATTGCTCCATGAGCCTTAACTCATTCTGACTAAATTTGCTTATCTGAGAACATGATGACATTACATTCAAGGACATACTCCAGATAAGACATAATCCAATGATCTCTGACATTTGTTCCATAAAGAAAATGTGAATAACTAACAAATTTTGAAGGGATAATCACATTTGTGGATTTAAGACATTAAATATTTGAAGATAAGGGCAGATGGTTAAGAACAAAACCCAAAATACTCTAATTTTAATCTCCTATATTTTATATATATATTTACATATACATAAATAACATATATTCTCAGATCCCATTTTAATATTTGATTCTGAATTGTAGACAAACATTGGTATAATTATAGGCATCACAAAGTACAAGAAATACTGCAAAGCTCAACTTTTGATTTCTCTTTTAATCACCACCATTTAAGGGACATATTTTAATTAAAGACCAATGCTAAGCAAATTTAAAAACAAATAGAGCTATGTGCTTGAACTTTAAAATCCTATATTTCATGGGATTTATTCTTCAGTCACCAAATAAACCAATCAGATACAAGTTCCCTAGGTTCTTAATTACACCTAAGTATCAAACTTTAAAAAATACATTCCTATTAAAGAAAATCTAATTTTGGCTTCAGCTCAAGAGAGCAGCATAGGTAAACATGGCTCACATTCTCACACAACCACCTCAAAATTACAACTAAAATATAGAACAAGCATCACTCAGAACCATCAGAAATCGAGTTGAATGGAAGTCTGACAACTGAGGAATTAAAGAAACCACATCCATGCAGACTTCTAGCAGGAGTGGAAATGCTGAACAGGCTAGTCCCACACCCATCTGTGGTGGATAAAAATTTGGGAGGGATACCTTGAGAGTGAGACGTCCCAGCTCCATACCATGACCCCAGCCCAGGATTCAGGTGCCAGAAAGATAAGTCCCCATAACTTCTGGCTGCAAAACACAGTGGGATTGAGTCGGTGGAAGAAACTGTTGGAGTCCCAAGACGTTCCCCTTGAAGAACCAACACATAGACTTATTCAGATGCACTCCCTCAAGCTCCAGCACTTGCATAGCAGCTTGGAAGGCACCAGTAGCATACAGGGAAGAACTCAAGTGTCTGGCATTCAGGCGAGAGCTGGGGGACAGCTTTCTCCCAGACAGAGAGGCAAACAGAGTCCATCATCCCTTTTCTGAGCCCTATCCCCACAGAGCCACAGAGCCACAGAGCCACAGAACCTGCAGGTGGCTGCCATATCTGAGACTCCATCAATCTGGCTAATACTGTTTGCCCCATCCTGGAGAACCCCTGAGACTGTGCCCCACCCAACTTATAGGCCCACACAAACTGTTAACTGTGACTTTTCCTTATGAATGGCTAGACTTGGCTCACATTTTACAACTTCCTAAATCTTATCAGACAAGAAACAGATGGCCTCAGTGATACCTCTGCTTCTGTATCCCCTGCGAAGTGGCCCCAGGCCTGGCATTAGCAGCAGCCAACCTAGGTCCATTGTTTAGCTTTGCCTCGGAATTTCTAAGCCCGGCACAAGTAGCAGCCATCTCAGACTGCTTTACAGCTCATGCAGGGTGGCCCCAGACAGAAAAGAGGTAGGGACTGACACTGTGAACCACCTGGAAACCCTAGAGCCTGCACACCCAGTGGACAGCTACAGACCATGTCAGAACCCTACCACCCAGCCCCTGCACAGCTGATATTCCACAGAGAGGGGAGGTTGGTGGTCAGTGGTCACAGCCAGTCCTTGAAGCTGGCTGGCATGGGTAATTCCCTCCCATTGATCTACCAACAGCAACCAAGGCTCAACCAGAAGAGGAGAGTATACTCAGCCCACATGAAGGGCACAACCCAAGTATCCAGCTTGGGTGATAGGGGAGGATGTACTACTGGGCCCTACTGGACACCTACTATAGTAGAACACACCACCAAGACAGGGAGTCATAGCAGCTCTACCTAATAGCTAATAGAAACAAACACAGAGAGGCTGCCAAAATGAGGAAGAAAAGAAACATGGTTCAAATGAAAGAACAGATCAAAACTCTAGAAAAAGAACTAAACAAAATGGAGACAAGCAATCTATCAGATGCAAAGTTCAAAACACTGGTTATAAAGAGGCTCAAGGAACTTAGGAAAATAACAGCGTAAAAAAGATCCAGTCAGAAATGAATACTCTAATTGAAATAAAGAACAATTTACAGGGAAACCACATTTGATTCTTGAGTGCTGCTGAGAATCAAATAAATGAATTGGAACATAAAGAAGCACAAAACAACAATACAAAACAACAAGAAGAAAAAAGAACCCCAAAATACAAGAATAGTGTAAGTAGCCTCTGGGACAACTTCAAGTATTCCAATATTTGCACAACAGTGGTGCCAGAAGGAGAAAACAGCAAGAAACTGGAAATCTACTTGAAAAAAAATAATGAAACAACACCTCCCTAATTTGGTAAAGGAAATAGATAAGGAAGTCCAGGAAGCACAGAGAATCCCAAAAAAGATGGATGCAAAGAGGCCCACTCCAAGACACATTAATTAAAATGCTAAAGGTTAAGGTAAAGAGAGAATCTTAAAAGCAGCAAGAGAAAAACAGTTATTTACAGGGGAGTTCCCATAAGAGTATCAGCTGATTCCTAAAAATAGACTTTGCAGGCTAGAAAGGATTGGCAAGAAATATTCCAAGTCATGAAAACCAGGGACCTACAGCCAAGATTGCTCTACTCAGAAAAGATACCATTTAGAATGGAAGGGCAGATAAAAAGCTTCCCAGACAAAAAACTAAAGGATTCACTATCACCAAACTATTAT
Source organism: Anoura caudifer (assembly GCA_004027475.1). Lineage (NCBI taxonomy): Eukaryota > Metazoa > Chordata > Mammalia > Chiroptera > Phyllostomidae > Anoura > Anoura caudifer. The sequence continues at coordinate 27,351 of PVKU01001745.1, forward strand.
TATATGAAATATTAAAGGGACTTATTTAAGAAAAAGAAGATTAAAACTATCAACAATAAAATGGCACTAAATGCATATCAAATAAAAGCTAAGCAAACAAAAAAAGAGAGAAAGAATTATGGATATGGAGAATATTTTGATGTTTGCCACATGGGAGGAGGGTGTGGGAGAATGGGTGAAGATGTGAGGGAATTAAGAAGCACAAATAAGTAGTTATAGAATAGCCACAGGGGTGTAAAGTACAGTATAGGAAATGGAATGGCCAAAGAACTTATACCCATGACCCATGGACATGAACAATGGTGTGGGGATTGCCTGAAGGAGTGGAGGGTGCTGGGTGCAGCAGGATTAAGGGGGAAAAATCAGGAGAACTGTAATAGCATTATCAACAAAATAGAATTTTAAAAAATAAAGAAAGTGCAATTTTAAAAATCGCAAATTAGAATAATTTGCATTATTAAAAGCTCCATATGAAAGGATTATTTAATATGTTTTAAAATTTTAATTGTTGTTCTTACACACTTTTCTGTCTTCTACTCCCATCCCAGACCACTGCCCCAGCCCTCCCCAGCTGCCTCCCATTTCCAACCCCCCCCCAGCTTTTGTCCATGTCTTTCATACTTGTTGCTCTAAACCCTTCCCCTTTTCCCTGGATAGTCCTATCCCTCTCCTCTCTTGTTCTCAATTTCAGTGTCTTTGGTTATATTATGCTCGCTTGTTTGTTCTGTTAATTAGGTTCCTGTTAAAGGTGAGATCATATGGTATTTGTCTTTTACCTCCTAGCTTATTTCACTTAGCATAATGCTCTCCAGTTCCACCCATGCTGTCCTGAAGGGTGGGAGCTTCTTCTTTCTTTCTGCTGCATAGAATTCCATTGTGTAAATGTACCATAGTTTTTTGATCCATTCATTTACTGATGGGCACCTAGGTTGCTTCCAACACTTGGCTATTGCAAATGTGCTGCTATGAACATAGGGGTGAATAGATTCTTTTGGATTGGTGTTTCAGGGTTCTTAGGATATAATCCTAGAAGTGGAATTGCTGGGTCAAAAGGTAGGTCCATTTTTACTTTTCTTAGAAAATTCCATATTGCTTTCCATAGTGGTTGTACCAGTCTGCAATCCCACCAACAGTGCACTGAGGTCCCATTTTCTCCACAACCTCTCCAACACTTGTTCTTTGTTGCTTTATTTATGATGGACATTCTCACTGGTGTGAGGTGGTATCTCACTGTGGTTTTAATTTGCATCTCTCTGATAGCTAGCGATATCAATTATCTTTTCATGTGTTTCTGGATCTTCTGTATGTCCTCCTTGGAGAAGTGTCTGTGCAAGTCTTTTGCCCATTTTTAATTGGGTTGCTTGTCTTCTTAGAGTGGAGTTGTGTAAGTC